>CAJQZN010038813.1:0-22835 GCA_907164685.1 Colias eurytheme | reverse complement strand
TAGTACTACTCATCACCTGCACTCGCACTAATCAAAGTGTGAACCAGGCATTAGGTACAATTAAAATAATCTTTGGTTAATGTTAATGTTAATTGATATAATGGTCATGTAAAAACATACAAAACTTATCGATTTTATATAAGTATTATAGTTAGACATAAAATTGCAATAACAATACAAACGTGTTATGTTAAATGTTTATATTAATTCATTGTTACCTACCTACTCGTTGTTGGAAATTCTTATGCTCTTGCCTCTTCTGGTGCAAACCTTCAGAACTCCTCAAGTGGGCGCCACAATATTTTCGACCGGGGTGTCACCGTGTCAGTGGCCCTTACTTTCGGGTATGTATAAGTTACTCTATGGCCCTTACACCGGCACTGCAGCTTCTATAGAAATTCAAATTATTTATTCTATCTAAATCTTATACTTATACTTAGGTACCTATCAATTCTAAAGAATTTATACATACCTACCTATTGATCGAACCCAATGAAAAAGAATGATCAAATTTTAATTTCTTTTGAATATCACAAAACAATACATAAAATACCTAGGTTTGAAAAGTTTTTAGGTAACTTTCAACACAGAATAAGAAAAAAGCGGGAAGCAAAAAGAAAAAAAAACGATAGGTACAGAACATAAACAGTTCTAATTGATATAGTTCCATGTGATGTATTTCTTATCTATATTGTCGATGGTCAACAAGCAAGGCACGTGAGTATACCATTGACGTAAGTTTAATTTGATATTATTGCTATAAAATAAATGATAAATGGATAAATTTATATAATATTTTTTTAACGTTGTTGATAAATTATTAAGATAAATCTGCAAATTCATGTTTTAAAGAATTAAGTTTATCATAGAGCTTTGATCTTTCTAGATTTGAGTAAGGATTTGAGCATATTGTCCGTAAGAGTTTTAAAAATGATTATTTGAAAAAACTGAGGTAATTGAGTCACATAAAAAAAAATTAAGTGAGAAGATTAATCATAATATATTATAGGCGATATTTACATTATATAATACCCTGACTCCTCAGGATTAAAAACATTAATGTAGGTAGGTGTTACTCCTCTTTGTGCAGTATTACAAATTAAAAAACAATTAAGTAAGTACATACTTACCTACCGGTTATTCCTTCATTAAGTTTTCATCAGCGCGGTAATTCCATTAATCAATAAATATTATCACAAAATTATTTTAATTTGCATAATATGATTAGGTATAAAAGATTATAAATGAAGAATTATCAAAACTTTCCATATCATTTTCTGAATTATTTTTTCAGTACTTTCATGAATTGAAGACCCATATTCAATTCACTATATTTACAATAGAATATGTACTTAAATCGTAATTTAAGTACATATTCTATTGTAAAATTGTGGCTTTCTATTAGCGTAAAGTTGAATAGAATATATGTTTCCCCGATTATAAAACAATATAATATAATCTGAGTACATATCTATATAAACAATAATTTACTAATATCATCGCGTACATTCACTCTGGTCTCTGGCTATCATACGGTAGACCCGTGATATCGGAAACTCGATAACTCAACTACATAATATAGGAGCAACTTGTTTCAATAACTATATATGATTACAATGATAAATTGCATATATTGTTACCAACGTTCATAATATGCATTATTTACCTGTCTATCCAAAGAATATTTTTTCTCTTGCCTCCCATTAAAAAAAAAACGTTTTCTCTTACCGCTATGACGTCACGAAACATGGTTGGTTAACGTTGAAATGCCATGCCGCGGCCGGTGAAAATAAACTACATCAACAAAACTACGTCCTACATGAAAACGCCTACCGTCTGACTGAATATTTGAGGATATTACGTCCTACACATTGTAATAACAGATGACTATCTTCATTGTAATAATCAACTGAAATCAGGATAGTCTTATCGAATCCTTAATTAAAAATAACCGATTTCCTGTATCAGATAAAATTAAAAAAACATAATACGTCACAGGTGAAATTGTACATGGGCGAGGATCTTCCCAGCTCCTTTCTTCCACGGCTTCCATGAATACCATATCACGAAAATAAATAAAAAATCTCACAATTATTAATAGTGAGGGTAGAGTAGACGTATGAATGCGAAATAATCAATAGAGAATTTGTTCTTTTCCTTCCGTGGGTACGGTACGGCCACAGACTACTAAACAACTACCTACGTAAAATAATATAAATTCGCTGCTGTTTATAAACAAGATGAGGATAAAAGGCAAAAAGCTGATTTTTGTTTATGTATTCATAAATGATTCATCAAGTAAAAATTCCAAAATTAGCATTTAGGAATTATTATCTTCACATAAAATAAAAAATTCCATCAAAGTCAATGTGACATACATGAATTGATTAAAATCGGCTGACCGCTGACACTTGACAGTCGCGAATAAGTATACAAGTGATACGGCTGTGAGTTGTAATAAAGCAGTGAATTAAAATAATAAATTATAATTAATTAGTTATATTATCATAGACTTTTGAGAATAAAGTTAGTGGTTACAATGGATCTAGAAGATAATCGTGCTGAAGGCTGGAAATATTTAAATAAACAGTATTTCGGTGATGGTTTGTATAATTTGAGATCAATCAAAAAGTGGAAAGATGTAATCAAGGAATTTGTGAATATCAAGGACATGTGTTGGAAATATTTAGATTCCTCGTCAATCCGTCTTGATATGACTACGAGATTTTATATGAAAATTGTTGTTTTCATTACGATACACGTTTAGACTTTGATATGATTAAGGCGTTCGAATAATAGAGACGGGGTCAAAAAGGTGTTCTATCTGCTTCTTATATACAACAATATTGGCTTGTTGTCTTTATCGCTAATTACTCGTCATATAAACTATGTAATTAATCATGAATACTGCTTAGTCTGTATATGAAGATGGGTGTATGCTGATAATTGACTTATTGGTTGTTTTCATTTTAATAATTAGCATTTCATTAGTTAATTGATTATACTTTTCTCAACATACATACTCCATACTATGTACCTACAAACATTCATATAACCTACAATTTACAGTACAATTTTGTATAATAACCCTTGTTTAGGTTATTTTCAAGTGATTATTATCAAGGATTTTATTTTATAATGGTTATCAATAAAGCAAACATAATTATATAGTACACAAGATTGTTACTACCTTTTCAACATAATCTTGTGCATAGCATGTAGAACATTGCTGTGATTTAACTGATTTTCCTTGATTTCAATTCATCTTCAATAAATTATTAAAAAAAAAAATAAGAAACATCAAAGATTTTTATTGATCGCCAAATCTTAGTACTTTACTAACTATGTACATACTTACTTTTGACATCAAAACTTTCATACTTTATAATATATAAATTTATACCATAATTTAGTCCGTAATCGCTACATTAAAATTAGAATACTCTTTACAGTCACTCAACTCTTTATTTAATATGGTGCTGACAGAATAACAGCGTTACAGCCTCAGCTGTAACATTTATGCTGAGTCAGTAATCTCTTTCCCTGAGGTGATACAGATATTATATAATATTATTACGTCTACATGTTATGTTATACTTTTTTTTTTTTAGTTATAAGTGTTGTCTGTAATTTAATGTACTGTATCATTTTTTGGGAATAAATGTTTTTCTATTCTATTCTATTCTACTTAGGAACTTACTACCCTCCCTTGAAGTTTAAAGAATCCATATTGTATTAAAAATCATATAAGATTGTATCACCATAAAAGTACAGTAAAGTTTATTAAATTGAAAAATCTAGATTTTATTTGAATAAATATTAATTTAAATTTGTTTTAACTTTGGTAACTTTTTATAGTAAAAAAAAATTATTATAGAATTTTATAATAGAGAAAAATACAAATCCCTAAAGGAAACTACAAATATACTAAATCAAACTTCTCTCCTGACGAGCATCAACATTTATACAAAGTTTCCAGCGTCATTATTAATCAACTGTTCAAAAAATACTTACCATGTCTAGACAATCAAACAGATTTTTGAACTATGTATTTCTTCTTTCCAGGTGAAAGGGCCAACTATGTAAACATTCCCCATGTAATCGCGATGGTAGGGCTGCCTGCTCGCGGCAAGACGTATATCTCAAAGAAACTGTCACGGTACCTTAATTGGATTGGAATAAATACCAGGGGTGAGTTGTAATGTGGATAATTATTGTTTTGTCAAGTAAATTTAGTTTTAAATTCTTCTATTGAACAAGTTGAATTTTTGTTTTCTATATAAAGGCCCAAATCATTACATAGTTTATTAAAACTAAACCGCTGCCTATCCGTCCCTGTTTTCTATAATCTTCTAAACTATGTAACTGATTTTGATGCGTTTTTTAATAAAAAGAGCTGTTCTAAAATATTTTTGTATATAATTTGTTAACTTTTAGACAACGCAGGTGTAGCCACGGGCGGAAAGCTAGTTAAATATATAGAGCCTATCATATTATGCTATATATTAGATATACATAGATATTCATTTCCAAATAGAATAAACAAGATTCAAGTTTCTGACTCAATAACTTGTTTTGTACAATTCTTTGGCATATTATGATAATATAATATGATGTTACATATGTATTTTGTAAAATTAAATTGTAAAACTGACTTGATTAAAAAGAGCAACTATTGAGTTTCTTGCCGGTTCATGTCTGTAGATACTGCTTTCCGAATTGGTGGTAAATTTTAAAAATATGTAATGACGTTTCAAAAGTGCTTCTAGAAGAAGTCTAATTGAATAAATGAATGTTTGAGTTTGAGCTTGAATACAGTGCTATAGTCAAAACATGCATTATTAAAATGAGACAATCAATACTTGAAGTACATACTGATAATCCAACAATAATGTGATAACGAAATTGGCAATGAATAAAAAAAGAAACTACATACTTTACCCTCCCAATATTATCACTACATAGTATAAAACAAAGTCGCTTTTTCTGTCCCTATGTCCCTATGTATGCTTAAATCTTTAAAACTACGCAACAGATTTTGATGCGGTTTTTTGTAATAGATAGAGTGATTCAAGAGGAAGGTTTTAGTATATAATTTATTAGGTTGTAGACAAAGCGGGCGAAGCCGCGTGCGGAATGCTAGTTAATATTGTAAATTGCAAAAATAACTCTGTTTATCTGTCTATTCTTCACGCCTTAACTACTGAACCGATTTGAAGGAAATTTGGGGCTGGAACTATGCGGGCGGAAAGTAGAATAAAGAATGATCAAATTGAATAATAAATTTACAGTTTACATGTCAGAAAATATTATTAATGCTATAAAACTTACTATTAAACATATTTCAGTATTCAACCTCGGCGAGTACAGACGGCATGCGACCACAGCATACACGAGTCATGAGTTCTTCCGCGCTGACAATAAAGAGGCGATGGCCATCAGACAGCAGTGTGCGTTGGACGCCTTGCATGATGTGTGCGAGTGGCTGGTCAAGGGGGGGGAGGTGGCTGTGAGTATCCTTACTAAGGCCATTCTCCCATTACGATACGCACAGGCACACACACATTTGTATGTAGGCTCGCACACTACGCTACCGCTACAATGTATGTGAGATATTCTGCGGCGACTAGTCTCCGAGACTTGCAGGATTCTGTGCGTATCGCAATGGCAGAATGGCCTAAGTCTCTTAATGTGAATTTGATAGGTTTTCTTACAAGTCGAAGTCGATTGATTTTATTTTTATTGCTGTTGAATCTTGGGTGTTAAGACTAGAATAATAATTTAAATAATAATTTAAAGAATAATAATTTTAATAAACGTTATCGTAACTTTACTAATAATCTGTTGAAAAAACTGAAACGCGAGTATGAAGCCAATATCCTAAAATCTAGTGTAGGAAACCCCAAAAAGCTCTGGAATGTAGTTAAAAATATATGTTACATAGATAACCACAAAAATAAGCCTTTAGATCTCTTAAATATCAATAAAAATGGAACTACAGAATCTCTTAATATATGTAACGAACATTTTACCTCTGTCGGTGAATCATATGCTACTAATATTTTAAATAAATTACAAATTACTCAAGACACGTTAGCTTCAAGTATTAAATCGAACAATATCCCAGCAAAATCGTTCTTTTTGAGTCCAACGGATACATCCGAAGTTGAAAACCTTATTTTACAATCACGAAATGAAAAATCACCTGGCATTGATGGCCTTAATAATTCACTAATTAAACAGATTCGGGAAGAAATTTTATATCCTTTAACGTCAATATATAATCGAAGCCTATCACTCGGTATTTTTCCTAATAGCTGGAAGGTTGCTGCAGTTTGCCCGATTTATAAAACAGGAGTTCGTGACAATCCCAATAATTATAGGCCGATATCACTTTTAGGTGTTTTTTCGAAAATCCTTGAGAAAATTGTTAACTCCCGACTTACCAAGTTTCTAGAGTCCAATAATCTTCTGTCATCTCGTCAGTTCGGTTTCAGATGTCAAAAAAGTACGTCAGATGCTGTAAGCCTATTGACATCTATAATATCTTCACATTTGGACAAAAAGAACGCATGTCTCAGTGTTTTTCTCGACCTTGCGAAGGCCTTCGACACTGTTTCTATCCCGCTGCTGCTTAGAAAACTTGATAATAAAGGTGTCAGGGGACATGCACTGCTATGGTTCGAAAGTTATCTCAGAGGGAGTCTTCAATGTGTGAAGATTGGAGAGAGTGTTAGTGCCACGAAAGAAGTTAATTACGGTGTTCCCCAAGGCAGTATCCTAGGTCCCACCCTCTTCATTCTTTACATGGATGATATTCACAACCTCCCACTTAGCGGTGCTGATATTCTTTGTTATGCGGATGACACTGCTATCACTTTTCACGGTGGCAGCTGGGATGAGGCAGTGTTAGCTGCAAGGCAGGGAATGATACAGGTAAACTCTTGGCTCGAACGTAACTTGTTGACCCTGAATCTAGACAAGACAAATTTTGTCTGCTTTCATAAGACCTCTGCGTCCGCCCCATCACTGATCGAATTAATAAATGTATCTCCTGACGAATGTGCACCTCAATACATTGAAAGAGTTGAAGTTGTCAAGTACTTAGGTGTTTTGGTGGATCAAAATCTAAGTTTTAAGAATCATATAAATCTTCTGTCTGATCGCGTGCGTAAAATCATTTTCATTATGAAGCAACTCCGCCGATCTGCCGATTTCAAATTGCTCAAAACTATATATTTCGCGTTATGCCAATCACTAATTACTTACTGCATTGGTTCGTGGGGAGGCGCCGTTAAGACAAACCTAATTCGTATTGAGAGGGCTCAACGAGCGGTACTTAAGACTATGTTACAAAAACCTTTTAGATACCCTACTTTTGACCTTTATAAAGACGCTAGTGTTCTTACAGTTCGCCAACTTTTTATCCTTGATAAATTTATATCGACGCACAAATGGGTCATTACCTCTCCCAATTACAAGAATTATGTGAGAAAGCGTATTTACAAAATACCAAATGTTCGTGTAAATACTTCTTTTGCTAAGCGTTTCAATCCATTTGTTGGTATATTTGTTTATAATAAAATTAGCTCCAATTGTAATATTAAAAACTGTACTTCTAGAAAAGCAAAGATCATCGTAACTAATTACCTTAATTCTCTGAACTACGTATCAACAGAAAATCTTCTTGCATCATTATTTTAATTTTAATTTGAGTATAATCGGCACCTATATTATTTCATATATTTTATTATATTTATTGTTATATAAACATTATCTATATATATGTATATATAAATATATTTATTTATTTTATAAAATATTATGTTAATTGTATTATTTAGTATCTTCAGTATTTATTTTCCTGTAGCTTATAAGTGATAAAATGCCTTTGTACGTGTAAGACATAAGCGTTGATCATACCGAGGACATCTAATTTTGTTTTTTTGGTAAAACGTCTCAGTGCCCACGATACAGGCTTGCCTAGTGTGGGTACTATAGGTAATCCTTTTATAATAAACCTAGATTAAGCCAATATGTGTAAAGTGTGCAACGTCAATCAAAGTGTATCTGTGTAAAAACATATGGTTTTTTAAATAAATATATTTTTCATTTTTTCATTTTTTTCAATTTTTAATTAACCGACTTCAAAAAAAGGAGGAGGTTATCTTTTGGGCCGGTATATTTTTTTTATGTATGTTCATGAATATATAATTACTTATTTAGAATTAAAAATATGTTACTGCTCCTTTTTTCATTTATGTTT
The DNA here is from genome assembly GCA_907164685.1 of Colias eurytheme. Classification (NCBI taxonomy): domain Eukaryota; kingdom Metazoa; phylum Arthropoda; class Insecta; order Lepidoptera; family Pieridae; genus Colias; species Colias eurytheme. The sequence continues at coordinate 14,569 of CAJQZN010038813.1, read as the reverse complement.
TTTTTATCAGGATGATAAGTATAGGAGATGGAGGAGGTGCATTTCACATGTGTTTAGTCAATAAATTGTAAAAAACATCTAATATTCATCTATATTAGATGTTTTGTAGGAGATATCCTGCTAGACCCAAATAATTTTGGCAGTTCAACGTCAGTCAGCCAGCCAAATGCCAACCATAATGACCAAAATAGTAGACATCACCATATAAAAGAAAATGTGTGCGTGTACTAGTGTACACACGTAAGAAGTGAAACTTCTTTATGAAATTATTTTTCAAAAAAATAATTTACTATATGCAACTACAAAAATACGTCGAATCACGCGTGGTAGGGATAAGAAAAAGATGGCGCGTAACTGAAAAATGTCACGCGTAACGAAAAAATGTTACACTAAATTTTTTCCAACCCCGATAAAGAAGTTTCACTTCAAAAAAAATTGCTTTATTTTTTGTGTATTTTTCTTTCTCTCAAAATTTTAAATAACAATTACCTCTTTCCAGGTGTTCGACGCGACAAACTCAACGATGGAGCGGCGGCGGATGATCCGTGACATCGTTGTTCACAAAATGGGCTTTAAACTCTTCTTTGTGGAGTCCATCTGTGACGACCCTAGGATCATTGAGCAGAATATTATGGTGAGTATGGGAAATTGAACCTTATGTAAAGGATATAGATGTGAATATGGTTTGGATATTTAATGCTATAAAACATAAAAATCTGACAAATCTTCAAACACTTTTATGTGTACTAAGGTTAATTAAATAAAAATATGTAAGTAAACTATTATCTTTTTTATTACAATGAAAGTCATTGGTGAATAATATATTCCTACAAATATGTATTGGTAATAAATAAATACAAATGTTTATAAAATATCAAAAATCTAAAACATCTTATTTATCAAAAAAAAGACGTGTGGCACTCGGGGACTGCCGCGGTAAAGCTATTGCATGCTATGCCTTCAAGCCTCACCTCCGAGCCCGTCGGAGTGGGGAGCGTGAGGCTTTTTCGTTACGGAATTTTTCGATTCGGTCCCCGCGCTCAAGGCCCGCGATAGAAGCTATGCAATAGCTTAAAAAATGTTCAAATCAAAAATCTAAAACATCTTATTTATTCAATCCTTTATTTATCAAAAAACCTTACCTTTTCAGGAAGTAAAAGTCAGCAGTCCAGACTACACAAACATACAGAACACAGACAACGTCCTAAACGACTTCCTCCTTCGCATAGAGCATTACATGGAAAAGTATGAGCCGCTCGACGAAAACCTGGAGTCAGAGTACAGTTTCATGAAGATATATGATACGGGCGAGAAGGTGGTGGTCCATAAACACGAGGGGCATATACAGAGCCGAATTGTTTACTACTTGATGAATATACATATAGTACCAAGGACTATTTATTTGACGAGGGTGAGTTTTGGTGACTTTTTCTTATATGTTTAGCGACTAATAAATTAGAAGTTATCTAGACGTTATAACACCTTGTCTCGTTATTTTATTGTCATAACAAAGTGTCTTGTGGAATTTTCGAAAATAAAATAAGCATATATGTTTGTTTAAAAACAATTATGCATGCATCCCTTAAAAATTATGGTTTAATATATTGAGAAAAATCCTTCATTGAAAGTCACAGCATCAGAAAGAGTGGCCAAGGGTATTACTTTATGGAATTTTCGAATTTTCGCGTCATGGCAATACCGTCACGTCATGGCAATACCGTTTCGTTATGGAGTAATGCGACGACTTTGTTATCTTGCCAAAGTAATTTCACTTCTGACACGTGTGCTCGCCACACATTTTTTAATCACGTGCAATATGTTATCATTCGTTCACTCCACGGCTCGGCAGACGCTATTTTTTAATCATGTGCTTTTCCTGCCTTTACTTTTTCTGAGTGGATATTATCCATTTTGTACCGTGTAACTAGTTACAAGTTACCTAATTTTATAAGGCTATTGCATAGCTTCTATCGCGGGCCTTGAGCGCGGGGACCGAATCGAGAAATTCCGTAACGAAAAAACCTCACGCTCCCCACTCCGACGGACACGGAGGTGTGGCTTGAAGGCATAGCATGCAATAGCTTTACCGCGGCAGTCCCCGAGTGCCACACGTCTTTTTTTTATTTTATGATTTATGTAACTATTAATGTGAATCGGCAGTGGCGGTACGTTCATACAAGCCGAAAAGCCCGGCTTGCCTTAGAAATTCGCTACGAGACAGGAAAATACCTACATTCACGTTTGAATATTCGCGCGCAATGAGCTATTCATAATTTGCTCCGAAATTCAATGGAAACTCACCTACAATATAATATATAATACGCCTAGCATAAAACAATGACGAATTCGAGTAAACTTTTTAATTTCATCCTTTTTCCTATCGTAATAAGGTCGTACCTTTTATTTTGACGTTACAATCTAAATTGGATGGATTATAAACAGTGCGGTGTCGTTCTTGAGTAACATATAGCTGTCTCGCTTGCACGCGTGGGCTTTTACCGGGCTTTGCGCTCATCTCTTCTAACGTATGAAATTTCGTCGCAGTAGCTACATACCTAGCTATAGAATTCTATAGCAATTGGTATGGCGAAAAAAGCCCGGCTTCACAGTGTGAAGATAGTTACGATTGCGCGAACGAACGTCGTGAATATTATTGTTATTATAGTTTGTTTGAGCGGGTGATTATACCGGTGTAATTTAGGTTAAGTATTTCGAATTTTGTGGTAAAATGAGTGTCGCGACAGCAGATTGTGTTGTAAATTGTGATGGTTTTCTTTGTTCTCAGCGGGAGAAAGGTAAAATCATTAAACTTTACTGAAAGACAACAATTAATTTCTTCATCAAAACCAACTCCCGATTTGTGCATTACCCAAACTAGTAAGTCACATAAACGAAATTTTAATTGTAATGTTTACGAACGATTTCATGAATGAGAATTGCTTAGAAGAAGCCTTTCCCCAGCTGTTGAAACATGCACATTTGGTAGTTACGATTCCTGCTAGCAAGTAGGTAGTTCTTCGACGGAGCGTGCTTTCTCATCGTTAAATCGTATTCATAGGTACGTATTTAAGAAATACACAAGGCCAAGAACGCCTTTTTGAATTAGGTATCAATAATTGCCATAGAAAAGGAGCTGTTAGGTAATTGAATTCTAAAACAAACATTTACTTTCTATAATTCCGATGTTATAAAATCTCTCCTTCAGAAAGATCAACGTTTTGAATTAGAATATAAATGATCTATACAATTTTATTAATAATATAATGTCATACAGTTTAATATAATTTAGCGATTTTAATGATAAACGTTTGACTCAACTGTTTGCCGGCGCGCGTGAAAATTTAAAAAATTTGATTCGGTATATTCACGTTTTTTTATAAGTTTTATAACGAACATAAATACACAGTATACCTACCTATATTATTCATGAAAAGGGTACCCAGCAAACACTTTGAAAAATTTGGGCTTGCCCAGTGCTTACAGCCTAGGCACGCCACTGTGAATCAGTACAAATAAATGTATTTTCTTTCTTAACTTCTTTCTCAATTCGTATTCCAGCATGGTGAGAGCATGCACAACCTGGTGGGTCGCATCGGCGGGGACAGTTCGCTGTCCTTGCGGGGCCAGCAGTACGCCAGCGCCCTGGCGGGGTACATAGACCAGCAGCACATCCCGGGGCTCCGCGTGTGGAGCTCGTGGATGAAGCGCGCCATACAGACGGTGAAGGACGTGCGCGCGCCGCAGGAGCGGTGGAAGGCGCTCAACGAGATCGACGCGGTGAGTGACACATGGGGCGGTTACACCTAACGAGTACAATCAATAAATAAATAAATAATCTTTATTTGCTCAAATGTGATTCACAAGTTATTGAAGTGAAAACTTCATTAGCGGCGTTGAGCACTTTTTCTGTAATGGGTATAAAATCTTTAACTCGCGTCAGGACACCGCGCGCACTCGCCTGACCTGATCGAAAAAGCGTAAGACGGATACCATTCCAAAATATCAAACATGTTCAACGTTAATAATCAAGTTTTCACTTCTGCCGGCACTCCCGGAGAGCAACCCGTCTTTTTTTTTATTTATTGACGTGACAACGTCTTATAGCCGTCTGCACGCACGAAAAAACATGACTCATGCGGCGTTACCTCGCTCTGAGGCGTTCCATGTAAGGCTTGAAGTGCAAGCGAGAGCGCGGAACGAGCGGCAAAGAAGCACACGGACGTTGTCACGTTCAACTATCGTCAGTAAACCGACTTTACAGACAACCGATTTTTTTCATTTATTTATTTGTCTTTGGGAAACAATGCAGTGTTTCTTAAAATTAAAAAATAAAATACTATACATATTATATCAGCAATGTTTCCACTGAAATTTACATTCTTAAGGCCTTACTAATAAAAAGTTAAACAATGGATAAATTTCTACCATTTTCGCATACTCTTGCTCGCATGAAACGTCAATCATAAAAACACACCGAAACTAAACTTCGGAGTGAAACCCCCCTGGCCACAGTACATACGAGCAGACAGTAGCGCAACCCATACAAAAGACGAACTTACGCATCTGTTTGTTTTTTACTGCGGTTGTAGTTTGGTAGCGGTGCGCATACGCTTATATCTCCTCGCACTATGACGATGCTACTGTGATTGATAGTAAAAGCTATACTATCTGTTTCAGGCTGTACAATGTACGTTTATTATATAAAAAGTGTCTAATTTTCATTGTTCTTCAATACCTCCATAATTATTCCATATTTTTCGTGTTTGCACAAAGTTATAAAAACAAAAACGTTTAAACATTGTAACATTACTTCATATAAACTTATCATCAATCCAAGCTTTGTAAAAAATAACATAATTTTTTCTGCCAAATGACTACAATTTCCCATCTTCAATCCAGGGCATCTGCGAAGAGATGACATACGCTGAAATCCAGGAAAAATACCCCACAGACTTCAACGCTAGAGACGCGAACAAGTTTGCATACCGGTACCCACGTGGGGAGAGCTACGAGGACCTGGTGGCTCGGCTGGAGCCCGTCATCATGGAGCTGGAGCGGCAGGGCAACGTGCTGGTGGTCTCCCACCAGGCGGTCATGAGGTGCCTGCTGGCTTACTTCCTGGATAAGTCCGCTGGTGAGCTGAATATTTACATACATATTGATTATTTTTTTTAATCATGATATTCGTATATTTTATGAATGAAGGTAGGAAAAACGTTTCTTTATAGAAAATTATACCTATAATTAAATTATATACACAAAAATACTCAATAAAAATAAATGTTATTATTGATTACTATTTCAACAAAAACATCAAATTATGAAGCTGTTAGATTATGACAATTGTGTTGGTAACTTGTGGTTGTTGGTGTTGTGACTTTCGATATTAATTTAGTAGTAAAATAAATTCAACTATGATTTGATTTATATTGTACATTGTTCCTGAGAAATAGGGTCTTGACAGTCAGACGGACAACAAAGTGATCCTATAAAGGTTCCGTTTTTTCCATTTGTGGTTCAGAACCCTAAAAATGTAGATGTAACTAGCAAACTGTAACTCCGTTTAACCACCAGAGACACCTTTTCTTTGCTATAAACCTCACGGAGCCCGAGACCTTTCCAACGAATGCAAAAGTGTGGAAATCGGTTCGTGCATTCTGGAGTTATAGCGTCAGGAAGGAAAACCTGACTTATTTTTATATAGTAAGATGTAAAATAAATTATTATATAAGTGAAACTTTTGGTGCCAAACCAGTACTAAAATATTTTTTTTTTCTAAATCAACAGAAGAGCTCCCCTACCTGCACGTACCACTCCATACTGTGATCAAGCTCACGCCGGTCGCGTACGGGTGTAGAGAAGAACACATCAAGCTATCCGTTGATGCCGTGGACACACACCGGCCTAAACCCTCTGTGAGTAACTAGAAGCTAGATTTTTTTTTTAATCTTTTTTTATTTAGGGATTTTTGTCCTAAAGGACGATGACAATCCCATCGTACCTTGTATACAAATATTTAACACTTAATAAACTATATTAACTATATTTTAAATTTAAAGTTGTATAGCAAAATGTGGTATTGACCAATCATAACCCACGTAACAAGCTTGTGAAATTACCAATCAGCGACGAGATAATATGGTATTGACCAATCAGAATACACATAGCGTAATGAACATCTAATCTGTGAGTAACTGACCAATCAAAGGCGAGATAACATTTTATTGACCAATGAGTATTGGTCAATAAATTGAAATGCATCACACAACACACAATAATTATAACACACATAACTGATGTTATTTTAAAGCAAACTATGTACATTCGATTAGTAACAAATATTTTATGAACCAATGCATGTTTGACTACTATATCAAACTTTTGAAGTGAAAACTTCTTTAGCGGCGTTGAGCACTTTTTCTGTAATGGGTATAAAATCTTAAACTCGCGCAGGACACGTGACCTGATCGAAATAGCGTAAGACGGATGGATATCAAACATGCTCAACGTTAATAATCAAGTTTTCACTTCTGCCGGCACTCCCGGAGTGCAACTCGTCTTTTTTTTTAACAAATTACAATACATTTGTACATTATCATAATATCAAACTACCTGGACAAATTAATTATTCAATTATAAAACTTATTCAAATAATCTATAACAAATAATAATTACGAGACAACAACAACAAATTGACGAATAAAATAAGTATACATCATTGACACCACGAACAAAATCTGTGCGCGGCGCGGGGCGGCTTTTGAGTCATACACTTTGTAGGCCTCTTATTACTTGTAAATTAAAACCAATCAATGTAACAAAAAAAATTGGTTTGAGACGATTGGCTCTAAATGGTATTACAAATAGTGTAGTTGTGATGTCCTCTCTAGTACGTAGTACATAGTAACTCATTTAAATATTTTTTAGAATGTAAAGGTTATGGATTCTTGTAACTTTTTTATGTTTTGTTTTCATTGTTTTAAGCTTAATTCAACTATAACTTACTAAAACATTCATTACTTTACAATATTTAACAGGATGCAGACGACGCTGCCGTCGAAAATAACGTATGCAATGAGTAAATGTTACCTATTTTATAAGCTTTGACTAACAAATAACATAAATCAATACAAAACACATATTAATCCAGTACAAAATATATTTTTAGAATATTTTATATATGTATTTACGGTTTATTATACATAATACTAGCAAACCGGGCGAACTCCGTTTCGCCACCAGAGACACCTTTTCTTTGCTATAAACCTCACGGAGCCCGAGACCTTTCCAACGAATGCAAAACCGTGGAAATCGGTTCGTGCGTTCTGGAGTTACAGCGTCAGGAAGGAAAACCTGACTTATTTTTAAATAGTAGATGTTTTGTATTTTTATATATATTGCACGATTACATAAAATTAATATTGACTTTACAAAATATTGTAATTTTTAAGTTATACTAAGTACTGAACCTTAATGTCTATCTCAACCATTGAGATACTATTACTACGTAAGGAGAAGACACCGCCTACATCACGTATGTTCCGCTCAACAGAGGTCAACCGGCCACACTGCACTCAGTAGCTTTAGCGCGATGGTTGCGTTCATGTCGTTTAAGACATCGCTTAATCTATGACTCACAGCCGCCCCGCGCCGCACAGATTTTGTTCGTGGTGTCTTCTCTATACATAGACACATAGTAATAATAGGTAAATGATCTCAACCCAGATTTTTATATAAACTAGTACCTATATTTAAAGTTCTATTCTTTCAATTAAATATTTATATAGTTAAGTATCTATTATATATTTTATGTTTTTAATATTATCTTATATGTATTATAGGTAACAAACTCTAAAAAAATATATTGCTTATTATTATAGGTAACAAACTCAGAACAATAAGTATCAATGCATCTCACTAGTAGACAAAAAATGTATGAATATTGCAAGAAATCACATTTGAAGTTAAGTTTTTCAAAATTTTTATACATACGTATGTGGATATTTTTGGAATTTTTGGAAAAGTGTTATGTTTTCGTGTGAATTTCCAAAATGGGCAAGCTTGGGCACTTGGTTTATATTTTGCATCCATTGTTGTCAAGGATATTGAATTGCTTGTGGTATTTGGTGAATTTTGGATGGGGTTTTCTTATTTAGTTTAGTTTTTTATGTTTAGAAATCACGACACACATTGCACAGTTAGACAAATATTTAGTTCTATTCATTTTGACAGTTATTTTCGCGCCTTTTTTTACCTACATTGTCATCTGTCACTTTTTTTTATGTGGGGTTGCGGATGGTTTTAGGTGTCTATGGTTTTATTGGTTTTGTATTATTTGAAAATATCGATTTTGTATTTAACTAACAAATTATATTATTACAGGTGATACCAGCCCCGCCTATAAAGCCTCCCGTCCCGCCAATTTTGAATGGCGATACGAACGGCGAAGATAAAGACAATCAACATTAACATAGATAGATAATCACCATAGACAAGTTTATCATTTTAGCTTCTGACCAATAAATCGTGAATGGTAAATATGCTGGCATATGACTTCAATCACCTGACGACCTTCTATTTAATACATAATATAATATTTTAAATATGGTATATATTTTATAAAAAGTACGTTTAATTGATCCAATTTCAATATTGTACCCTCAGTGGGTATTCGTATTTTACTTTATTATTCCAAAAAATTGTATTTTTTCAGGATTATGTTATATTTTCTTAGCATAAATAAATATATATATTTTGGGTTGCCAGGGAAGTCACAGAATGTCGACATGAGACTGATGTTAAGTGAGTGTACTCTTAAGTCATGTTAAAAACGCCATGATAAAAAGTAAAAAAAAATGAAATTAAATTTCATCAATTTCCATTGTATATATTATGAAAAGTGCGGAGTCTCATTTATATTTATTAAATTTAAATATTTTTATTTTATTGCAATAGAAAAATAATTCCTATACTTGTAGTTGAAAAATATTTATACATATTTATTTAATCAAGAGTTACAAGAAATAAAATAACAAATTCAGTTACTCCAAAAGAATGAAAAAGAAAGTGCAGCCATTATTTATCAATTTCAAGTAAGACGAAGGCACGCTATTGGACAATGTGTATAAACACAAAAAACCGTTACACGGCCTATGAAACTAAATTGGTTTATTATTTGAACGTATTATAATGAAATACTTCAGATATTTACTAGTCTCTTGAGATTAATTTCGGTATAAAATACCGACTACACTTCTTAATCTTTACCAAAGATTCTCATATTTTGTTATATCCTGCTCTAGTTTCTATGCCACCTTGAATACAGATGGATGTGTTTCGATCTTGGTTTCGATGTATGAGTTTATAAGTTGATTTTTTTTTTTCAAAATCACAGGCTGAAGACATTTATGTCACTGTCAAAATTGACAATACTCCTAAACTTATTTAAAACACCATAGTGTTCATAACTAAAAACTATAAACTTGTACATCGAAACATAAGCCTATTTTTTCTCTTTTTTTTTGTATGTGACTCCGCTATTGTATATTTTTATAAAGTATCGATTTGTTTACACTTCCGTCATCTAAATGATAATATAACTATTATAATATTTATTTATAAGGGTTTTTACAAAGTGGCTATACGTTAATTATACTATTATTGTAATTGTTTATTTAAATTTTAAATATAAGCTTATTATAAGAGAACCTGTTGTTTTTATTCTCCTGAAAATTTTATAAAATCAACCTGCAATATTAAATTTATATTTTATAACTATTTTTGGTTTTAATTCACACCATTTAAGTTGCTCTACATTAAAATTAATTAAGAATAAAAAAGGCATATTATAATATACTAATTATTATAATATTATACCTAGTGCTGTTTTTTATAACTGCTTTTCTGTAGAATGCAAACTGATATTTTATGCCACTAGGTAATATACAAAAAAAATCTGACCAATTAAATCCTATCCTACTAATCCTACTAATCATGGACGTATAAAAAAAGACGGACGCCGTATTACGAACAAACAACGTGAAGCCACCATAGTAAGCTAGCGATCGTGTAAAGACAATAAACACGCACACACTCTCACCATAGTAAGCTAGTCGGCCGCCATTACGTCGTGTACTACCGACTGATTAACTGCGTCACTGTTTCACAAAAAATATTTAAAATGCCGTCTTGCGTGGTTAAATGGTGTCGCAACAGTACAATTTTAAATAACAAAACACAAGGGATTACATTCCACAGAGAAGCAAATTATTTCTTTTATGTTTTAATGACAAAATTATTACGGCAAAATTTATAGAAAAAAATACAGCCGCCATTGTCATCAGGACAGCTGTTGCCATGGCAACATGGCACACACACATGGATGTTTCGCCGCCATTACTAGGCTTCACTCAATGTTTAGGCGATATACCGTCTGTCTTTTTTTATACGTCCATGCTACTAATATTATAAATGCGAAAGTTTGTGAGGATGTGTGTGTGTTTGTTACTCTTTCACGCAAATACTACTGAACCGCAATGAAATTAAGCACACATATAGAGGGTAACTTGGATTAACACATAGGATAGATTTTATCCCGAAAATCCCACGGGAACGGGAACTATGCGGGTTTTTCTTTGAAAACGCGGGCGGAAAGCTAGTGTTATATAAGTACATCTTAAATTCTTAAGTGTTGGCTCAGTGGTGAGGATTAACAAATATAAAAATGGTATATGCTCCTATTATATAAGTATAAAATAATGTCTCATTTTAGAGCAAAGAATGCATTAACTTATTTCATTCGTGTCCATAGAGAATATGTTAGCAATAATTATTGAATAATAATTACTAAAGTCCGGTCGCGGAGCAGAAAGAATTTCGTACAATGACCTCTTTGCCTACTGACAGTGGTCACAAACATTTTTGAATGGAGTGCAGTTTACATGAAATATTTGGAGGAGAAAATGTTTTTTACTAACTTATTAAATAAATGTCCTTTATTCATTATCACATATTACATCATATAATACTAACTTTCCGCCCGCGGCTTCGCCCGCTTTGTCTAAAAACTAATAAATTATATACTAAAACCTTCCTCTTGAATCACTCTATCTATTACAAAACACCGCATCAAAATCCGTTGCGTAGTTTCAAAGATTTAAGCGTACAAAGGGACATAGGGACAGAGAAAGCGACTTTGTTTTATACTATGTAGTGATGATAGTGAAATAGTGATGATGACAAGCAAGCCAACGACGTTTTGTCGTATGAGTACGGTCAATAAAAAAAAACACATGCAATTAAGAACAAATCTTATACTCTCAGGTTAAAGGTTTACAATCCCTAAGGACGGCGGTCATTGCACCTGTGCGAGCAAGACACATTTTATTTACAAGGGAGTGAAAGTGACAGGTAGTAAGAGGTTAATGTACGAAATTCTTCCTGCTCCGCGACCGGACTTTACCTAGTATTTTTTATATTATCTGTGATAGTAATCTTCCAAAATGTGTCCAAAAGTGGTCCAAAATATATCCCCTGTTATTTGTTTAAACGCCATCTATTCTACCGTGAATTCTATATTTCAACCTTGAATACACTGGCGCAGACATCGGAATAAATAGGTACTTTCCTATCTATTGAGTATCGATTTATTTTGTTACTATGCAATTTGTATGCCTGAATAGAAACAGCCCAAAATAGTTGGGTAGAAATAAGTGCCTTGGAAGTATGTAATATTGTTATACTTATACCTATTATCAATTATTATTCTGGTTAAATATTGAAGTAATGTATAAATTCATTAATATTTATAATACCTTTAGTTAAATGAATTCCAAAGAAAAATGAAAAATATTCTATTCGAGACGTCGATCATAATATTTAGATTAATCCTACATTAGAAATACGTACCTATTGATTCACTTATGCAAAGACAGATCCAAACTCAATTACCAATAGTCAGAGACGTTAATTTAAATTTTTTGCCGCTCATTAGATGAACATTGTTTTGAACATTTCATATTTCTAAAAATAAATATCTAGAAAATTGATATTTGAATACATTATAGTGTAACATTCATATGACCTAGATTAACTTGTTACGAAATAGGTCATATTCCCAACTACCTATGCGTGTCTATAACGGGTATACATGTAACAGTACATAGGTATTACATATATCTATATAAGTGTAGGTGCGTCAGACGTCCACTCCAATACATAAACGCCTAGCATTGAACACGAGTAATCAATAAAGCACGTATATATAAACGATGTACCTACCTATGTTCTGCCCCGGGGCTCGTCATTCGGTGTAGCATTTGCTACAGAATCACGGGCTATAAAATGAATGGAGATGCCATTTATGGATATGAAAATAGATATGACAATTGCATTCCCTACAGAAAGTGCTTAAGTACTTACTTTACAATTGTCACGATTATTATACATAAATAATGCAGTTACGTAATTTATTTGTAAATAAAATCAAGTACATAATTTTTGTTCTTCGTTAAAAATTAGCCTTAAAATTGGATCAATATGACCTAATTGTATTGATCTAAATTATAAATAATTATTTAAATACAATTTAGTTTGGATACTTAAATTTTTAAAGAGTAAAATCGATAAATATCGATTGTCTTATTGATCATCTGCCATAGATCATCGATTTTTGTTTATCTGTCATAAGTCATCACAGCTGGCACTGACATTTCATCTTTCAAGGGTCGAACGAAACAAGGGTCATTCGAAAAATAGTGTGAATTTTGCACTTTAAAGTCTTGTTTAGTTTTTAATTATATAACGTTTTACAATATGTAAATAAAATGGCATATAAGTGCAATATATTTCATGTGTTTAACATTGCTACGTGGTAGTGCAACGCATAGATAGATATTGGTAACAAATATTATTCATGAACACGATGGTTTCGACTTTGCAACTACAAGAAAAATATAACAAGAGTATGAATAATAAATTATAGCATTGATATATTTTTACATAAGAAACGATTCCTAAGCTTTTCTGTTGTTACAGTTCGTAAAAACTTCTGTTTTTATTTGGATATACAAGAACCATCTATATCGCGATCTCTATCTCGAAGACTGCAAGACATGGGCCTAGTAAGTATTTTATTCATTTTGGCGCGAAAATAATTTGTTTTTAATGCCTGAGAACCTTGCTATGCATTCCTAGAATTTTTTGGGTTATACATATAGATACAATCTGACTAAGATGTTTCATAATATACGTCATTAGTTTCCTCACATTTCAAACAAATAAATGAATATTTGAATTGGCTTCTTAACATCGTGCACGTTCAGGTTCACAATATTTTGTCTTAGAAAAGCAAAACTTATATTTTCAATAATTCATGCAACTAAATTATTAGGTTTTAAAATAATTAATGTAAAATGAAGTGCGAAAAAACATGTGAATATATTAAATATAATCATTGTTAATAATTAAAATGTAAAATAAGAATCATAATTTCATATACAAAAAATACATAGAATGGAACGTAATCAGAATCGGCCAATCGCATGCCTTTCCCCTTCCAAGCGACACTAGCGCTGCCAGTGACTGTAACAAAAACTACAGCAAAATATCTCCATCTTGTATGACAGATTTGTGTTTGTTGTTACTTTTTCGATTTTATTAGGCAAATCTATATAAATAAGACTAAAAAGTAGTTATTACGCGATTGTATGTGATAGTGCTTGGAAACAATATTCAGTGCAGTGGACGTATGAAGTGTACATTGTGTTTCCATGTAATTCAAGCAGTGACGAAGTGTCCCGTCTCGGTGACTAGTATATAGTTACTTATTTTTGTGATAAGCGGTGCGCGGGGGCCTTCCGGACGGCTTTTGTGTGAGTATATGCGACTACCAATATCCACATATGCCGTGTTATACTTGGTTTTAGTTACAATTAATAAGAAAATAGTTTAAAATTAAGTTGTTGTAGCGGCTTGTTAGGCGCGTAGCTTGCGTTCGATTTTAGGTCATCTTTTGTACGCTCGCGTTAGAGCCGCTGTCGCAGAGCGAAATGCAACGGGCCGAGGCCGCGCGCCGCGTTCGATCACGCTGCGTTGCAATACATCCATTTAAAAGCTGTTTGAAATGTAGTTTTCTTTGGCTAACGCGTGTGTATGCTTAATTTTTGACAGTTGATATTGCTTTTAGACTGTCAAGGCGATATGATTCTTAAGATTGTCAAGCTAAGGATGAAAATAGCATGTAAGATGGTAGTGTGTTATTTTTTTGCGCGGGACGGTTGGCGCGATTCAGGGTACCGCGCGATGCTCGTTCTGGCGTCAATTTCGCCGTGTGTATTTCAAGGAAAACTCCATGATTGCGCACGGACTCGGATTGCATAGAAATAATCGGTCACTTGAGTGCCACGACACGTAATTCTCTTGTTTTGATAAACAGTCCGTTGTCGAGTCTGTTTATAGCCGTCGTCAGCATGCTGGACGGAATTTTCTTACGTTACGAAATCACATACGTGCACCTTTCAGGTCAAAATACGTGTTTTTGATGACTTTCACATTACATTTTACCAAACAA
>CAJQZN010038811.1:1246-17024 GCA_907164685.1 Colias eurytheme | reverse complement strand
TCACATGCATAATAAATGTCCCATTTACAACACAAGATTCGAAGAGGAAAATTAGCGCGTTTACGAGCATTTATTCATAAGGACGTCGGCTCGTTTTCATTGGCTCACTTTTTGCATTCCCAGAGATCACTCAAGCTGCGGACGTTTTTGCCCTGTGCCCATATGGGGAGGAATTTTTATTGGGGTATGCCGAATTAGTGCAAAAACGGGACCTTCTCAGACTGTTGTTGCAATTTGTTTAGCAGTTTTATTCCATTTGCAATCAACGTGTGCGGAATGCCCGATGCTGTATAAGTGTTACAGGCTGTTCTGTATTTATGTGCGATTAATTTGGGTTTACGTGAGGTGGTTTTTAAGTGCTGTTTGAAGACGTATTTTAAATATCAGTTGATTATTAAATTATGCCATGTTTAAGTTGCACGATTTTGTGTGCTTACGTTAAGTGGTGATTATCGGTTATTAAATTGATAACAGTATTTATCTCCATAAAAAAATTGTTATTAGGAAAATAACTTTTTTCTTATTTGTGTTGTTGACTTATTTTTATGCTATATTTTTTTATTTGCTATAAGCTGCTGTTACATCGCGCCCGTTGCCTACCTGTAAAATAGTAAATGACCCCTACAAAATAAAAACACCCTGTATATTAAAAGCGCTATGTAAACTTATAATTGTTGGCTCGATCGAGTTTTTGTTGCAATCGTTTATTTATAACAAATCGCAAGCTAAGCTCGTCTGTATGCCCACCACATGCTGTTGATGATTTTATTCTTATCCCATTGCATTCTCACGCTATTAAGCTTTTTCAAGAAGATTGCATTTTTCATAACGTTTGCACACATAAAGTTAAAGTGGTTATTTAATTAGAAATTACGACCTCATAGTTCAAAGATATGAGATTTTACTGATACTGGTATTGGTATATTATTCAGTTGACTGTGTCTCTTCTTTCATTTTACTTTTTCTAGTATTAACCTAACTAAAATACAGTTAATAACAGTATGTAGTATAACAGAGATTGATTTACAGTATGATGCCAATTACAATTATTAAATAAATATTTATTTCATATTTTTCTTACAAACAAAAATAATAAGAAAAATGCACTTACCACTATGTGAAGCTCTCCCTTTAAATACACATTTTTCTGCAAAGCGGTATCAACGCATATCGGCGACACATCAGCGATTATAATTGCAAACACACCATGCGATAAATCGTTAGATATCGCGTCGTATCCGTCGCGTTAACCGCACTTGCATAAGCGCGTTTCTTTTGTAGAGCTAACAAAACTATAGAACTTGACATAGTATCTTTAGGAAGCATCTGCAATAATCCAAATAATATTATACTTAATTTACTGCTTAAAAAATAACCAATCGACACTCTTATCGGTTAGGTCTTTAAATAATATTCCTTATTTGGTTCAGAGGCATAAATTTAATGAATGATATAATTATTATTAATGACAATAGTATTATTTCATTTGTGCGGTCAATGAACATGACAGTATTTTTTAGTCACCACAAAGTAGATACATGTCATATTTTGCGGTCGAACTCATACGTCGAGGAAAAGCTACTTAATACTTTAGGTATATTAATATTAATTAAAGAAAGTTTCTTTCCTGTTATTTTTTAACTTTAGCAAAAAATTTTTAACTTTTTGGGTTGTTTTCAAAATTAATAGAAATTAAAAGTTTGGGCATGTCTATGCATTGTGAGGTCTATGTGGATGTTGATGAGACAGCTATATATGGTGTCCGACTGATCGGTGTCACGATAGACGACTTCTCAGTACTTCGCATTGTTTACTTGCTTCCACTTACAGCTTCTTAATGTATTTCACAGTATTATACATATAATTTTAGATATGTAAAGGTATTAATGACATTATTATTTTCTTATTTACAGCTGCAAAACGAGAAGGTAATAAAATTAATAGAAATTTCTACTTTTGTACGCATTATGAATTTAATTATATGCCTACATGAATAAGAAAATGTAAAATATCTAACAAAATAATATCAACGGTCAAAACTCAGATGTCCGTGAGTAAAAAATTCTACTAGAAATTCCATCGTTTTTGTAAACTTCGGTCAAAATATTTTTCTTACTTTTACCACAGATAATATATATATAGTACTGGTATTACTAAATTTAAACTCATCGCGAATGACAAAACATTCAAACATACTGCATTTAATAAAATCACTATATACTTTTTGTCCCTATATTGGAAAATTAATGAATAAACATTGCACCAAATTCCGGTCACCCTGTGAAAAGGGTATTTAAACAAACAAATTGCGCGGTGATTTGTCAGCCATGTTGATTTCTTGTGACGCGCCAAATATGGCCGCAGTTGACAGGCGCGCGTCTGCGCCTTATACGTCGCATTTCACGTATTGTCTTCAGCCGTGTCTGCGATGTTTTGTGCTATCAGACCTTTTTTGTAAGCCCCCTAACAGATAATAAATATGCTGGTTTGCGAAGCTGGCGACCACTGAAATGGCGCGCTTCGATGATAAAAACGATTTCGAATTATGAAAATATTTTATATTGGCCATTCAAATTTGGAACAGTTTGAGGTGGTTTGAGTTTGTGTATAATGACTTTTTCTATTATGAAAATAATATGATTTTAGGTGCCCCGTGTCGTAGGTCTACATAAGTATGAATATACCGCTATGAACCGTATTTTTTTTATTAAATTAAAAGTCTCGAAATCGTAATTGTCTTTAAATTTATTTTGTGTCTTATTGACTTGCAAGTATTGGAATAGAAACTTCGAAAAGTAATAGTTCATCATTAATTCATTAACAACATATCATCTTATAGAAATCTCAAATAAATCCATATAACATTCTATTAAAGTATCAAAGAATATGAAATTAGACACGCGTGCCGTGAAATGTAGCAAAAACCATTGGAGATAGGGTTATGAGGCTTCATTATGATCTATTATATCCGTGGATTTGTTCCGCTTAACTATGTAATGACTGCATTGTTATAGTTAAAAATTAAACAATTTCAATTTGATACAATCGAGATGATTGGATTTTATAGAGCGTGTTATTTTTGTTAAATAGAGGCAGTTTATTCCTATCCTGTACCTATAGTAAAAGTAGACAGATAAAATAAAATATTTTTATTGATATTTTCAATTTAGTTAATGACAATGTTGCAATTACTTCACAGTTACCTACTTGCCATTTTTATGCAATTTCAAACTAAAGTTTTAACTTATGCATAAATATTTCACTACTTTTGCAATTCCTCAGATACTGATGAATGTTGATCCTTTTAGCTTCGTTACGTTTTCAATTAGCAGCGTTATTTAATGACAGATAATTGAACATCTATTATATAAGATTTATGTAATATAAACATTATTAAATTACACAATTAACTCAAGAATATATGTTATATTCTTTCGCCTAACATGGCTATCCTGCAAGCTAGCCAAGTGTCGGCGCCTCCTCCCTTTGAGGAGGAATACCGACAATTATCGGCATCAAGGACTGCCAAGTCATTGTGCACTATCCCATAGCCCATCGTGATAACCAGAGAATGCATAAGTCACTAGATAAGCGTGGCTTTACAAGGTCAAGGGTACTTATTTGATGTAGAAATGAATAATCAGATTATTCAATGGGTTTCATATTTTTTCTGTTTTGTTAAGAATTCTTCAAGTAGATAGAGAAATTCACAGTTCAAATAGTTGTCTTATTAAGGACACTAAGAAAAATGTTAGTAAAAACGATCAAATTGTAGAAATCTAGTATAGGATCCAAGCAAGATAGAGAATGATATTAGCTTATTATAAATTGAATTGGTCTATAAGAAAACTATTAAAGATTTATTAAAAGCAATGCCGGAATACGATCGATCATATAATGCAGGAATAAATTGTCGACATTTTTCATTAACTTAAAGAAGTAGGTACTTCTCCTAAAGAAAATTATATAATATTAGCCAGTTTAAGTACGTTTAACAATAAAATATAAACAATTCATACAAACGATTTCTAAAAGGTAAGTATGTGCATTTAAACAGGGATTTAAATTTTAACAGCACACTTGCCTTTTGTATTGTTGTCAATATCTCCGAGCTGTGTGATAAAAGATCAATAAGAAAATCATTTTGTTTCCTGTTGAGGCGTCTGCGCAGCAAATAGGCGTGATATACTGCGCAGGCATTCACTATTCCTTGCTTTGATTAGTGATTCAATTATAAGCGGTTAGCGAATGGTTAATTAATGCTTTGTTTTTACAAGTATAAGATTATTGTTATCTTAGAATTTATTGTTCTGAACTTTTATTATTAATATTCTTTTGTTATGGTAAATTATGTTTTCGCACTTATTTTTATGTTTCTACTATCTCAATAATGATTTTGTAAGTAACATATTGATTTATATTATGATTAGGTAATGTGAATTATGTATATGGCTATAAAATCTAGATTGCTTCCTTTAACTTCCACCCTTATCAAAATACTTAACACTAAAAATTCTTCACTTCTACTATCTTTACGCTGGCACCCGTATTGTAGAGATGGACACCGCGTCTCGGTAAACGTAGTGTAGGACGCCCCATGACACGATGGAGCGATGACTTACGTAAGATAGCAGGCAAAAACTGGCGGCAAGAAGCCAACGCTAAGTGGCGTGCCATGGGTGAGACCTACGTCCAACAGTAGACGAACACAGGTTGAATGAGAAGAGAAGAGAGACTATATTTACATAGAAAATAGCCTCCTATTACTAAAACGCTTTCTCTTACACCATGTACCACCACACACGGCAACATCTCCGCAAAATAATAACGCGGCGTCTTCAGCTAATAATACCCCATTGTCCTGCGGCAGATACTGCATTATAAATACCCTATCATCGGACAGCTATAATTAAATGTTACGGTAGTTTTGCGGACACTTGAATCTTTGTGAAATTTAGCAATTTGTTGTGATGAAGTTATGGTTTGTGTGTATTACAGATAACTAATCTTTATTTGATTACAAGTTTATGTTTGTGTGTATTAATAATCTTTATTTGATAACAAGAGAGACTCTTTTTATTATGCCTAAATCATGAATGCAATACAACCTATAAAATTATTTTCTAAACATTAAACATTATATTTTGTTGTACATTTTGTACAAAAAATCAATGCAACGTTGTATCAAGCACCAAACACAGCCCATATTTTTCACGATCTAAACCTTATATTTTGTAAAACAAAGAAGCCAAGTTTGGGATAAATGGCACTGAAAGGTTTTCGACGTTCCGCCAATGGGTTTAGCTATACATGGCGAGATAAACTTACCCTTAGCTTGTCTATCCGACAAATTGATGTGATTTATCCTCTATTGTATGCCTGGCTTGCTATTTAGCATGCTTTTAGGATGTGATGTATAAATCTTGAGCTTTACAATGGCTGCGTTTAGTGACTGTATTTTTGTGGTGGTTATATTGTAAACTTAAGTTTTAATCACACTTTAGTAATGCTTCATTTTTAAACAAATTTTACATTTCTAGTGATTGTTATTAGAACAGAAAAATCTTTAATTAATGGAGCAGGAGTAACTTTTTGGACAAAAATAAACACTTACTGAATAGAACCATTATAGACAGTAATAAGGAACTCCATTTTCACTTAATAGAAATAGAGTATTTCATTTCGCATAAATGCATATTATAATAAAAAGCAAATAGGTCACTAATAATTGTTTTTAAAAATAACAAATTATTAACAAAAATTAATACCGGTAGTTATAATTAGGAACAAGTGAAGAAAGTTCCCAAGATAACGCGACCCTTACAGCTTCCTCTCTGATAACTTGCTTCGGAAGATAGTTTATCTTCACACAATTTATTACTTCTTAAATATTATTGTGTCATTTATGGCGGCCGCGGCGCAGGCCCAAGTGATAACAATTATGTTCTGATTACATTTATAAGTACTTTCGGTTTTAGTGGCTATATAAAAATAATTTGATGGTGGTAAATTTTAACAGCATTTTGTCTTTTTTACTTTATAAAGTAAAAGTAAAAGTTTATAAGAAACAGGCTAAAGATAAGAAAAATAATTTTATTACGTTTGAAATATGTTCGTTTTGTAAGTTCCGTCACTTAACATTTTAGAAGTACTTTCTTCATTGTGATAAAATTAGTAGGTATGAAATATAAATTTTGCTTAATTTTGAGATAGATTTTGAACAATCGGTTAAAGAAAATATAACAATAACAAGACATAAAATAGTATCTAGCCACAAGGGACTGAATTTAATTTATAAAGATTGGCCAATCGTCTAACGAAATCACAGACAAAAATAGCAACCAAACCACAGTCGTGTGACACAAAAATATCACACAAAAATCCACACAAGGATATAGGGAACGAGTTGCATTTTATTCATTTCTATTTCAATACATTGGTATTGCCATACCGGGCTGATCCGTATTTGGCATCGCTCATAACTGTGTACTATGTCGCACTACAGTTAATCTCAACCTGCCCAGTTTCCCTTTTTAAGGTGTAACGGCATGTAGACAATTAAAGGAAAGAAACCCGTGGTATGGCGAGGGTCGCTTCGTAACTGTCGCTCTTGGCTGCTCTATATTTAATTGTGTGGTATACCGACTGGATATGTTTATGTTTCTAGTAAATTATGCGAAAGCAGTGTAAATGTTTTGAGAGCGTTGGTATATAAATGTGTTACAAGCTGTTTAATATAAACAACTATTTTATATAATTAATGAAAATATCCTGTCCAGGATTTTTCCAGCAAACCCATCTTTAATACATTTTTTAATAGACTAAATTGAAGCCGCTGAAGTTCGACTTAGGTTCGGATCTTCTACTTCTATTCAAAACCAATATCTCTATGGAATCAAAATATGTTCTTTATTTTTCATTCAACCCCCGGTACAAGAGCTATACACAAGCCATAATACAAATACAAGACATAATATCATGTCTACATATTTATTTATAATAACATAATTTATTTTAATTAATATTACCCAAAAACGCACGTGATGAAAATTACGCTCCTCCAATTCAAGAATTTATACGAATATGAAGTTAATGTGGTGATTATTCTAATTTTCATAAGTGCACCAACAATTTTAATCTTTCTGCTCGGTCAGAAATGAGTGCGCAAAATTATCATTCTGTTAATATTATGAAACTTAATTTACTGAGTATAATAAGATGCATGTTTCATCAATAATTATGAAAACATGTGAATTCTGTTTCGCAATTGAATTTTCGTATCAAATAACAAATAAAAAGGTTAAAGAAGAAACTGGTGCAGGATCTTAAATTTATTCTCAGAATGTTATTCATGACGTATTTATTAGTTAAAGGGGTTTATTGCAATGAATATGTGGTTGTATTTCGTAATGTTACCATAGATAAAGCAAACAGCCTTTCATACATCTCATAGAAAATTATCTGTAAGTAATACTTATCAATTGTTAGAAAATAAAACTTTACCCTCAAGTACGAGTAACAGTTCCCAGTTATCAAGTTTTTACACCAGCTCGTCTATTGAGACCATTCGCCCTTATAAGAGCACAACTGTAGTGGACACTTTTTCCTCTCCCTAAACAGTAGCGTTGCTTCGCGAAATTAACAGCTAACGTAGGTACTGTTAGATTTCCGTATCTAAAGAGGTTACAAGGCCTTCAATGAAATCGACCTATTTAAGTCTTTACTTTGAAGAAGTAACAATAATTATAAAGATTATATATCGTTATTAGGGAGATATTTGCATATTCATTTAGAAGAGATAACGAAAATATTAGGTGATAAGTGACAGACTTTAGAAGCAATTAAGCTGCGCGTGCGCTATATACTTGAGTAAGTGGATTTCGATGTACCAGTATGTGATATTGGATGCTTTACTGTTATAGTTACACAATGGCTTAATATCTTAGTATACATTGTTGACGAAAAATTCAAATTGGAAAATTATCTCAATGATTTACGAATATTTGATCCATACATACGTAAATGTGGTTTGAATTATTTAAAAACTTGTTTACATCTATAACTATATTTTATGAAAACTGTTATCCAAAACTTAATTCAAAACACCTCGATACTAAACGGCTAATAAATCCACAAAACATGAACATAAACAAGACAAATCAATTCAATTCGAATAAAGCCTTAAATCAACATCCAGCATCTTAAATCAATATTATCAAAGATAATATAATACTATACGATATTACGTAACCTCATAATAACATAGTTGTAAATTTCTATGATTTACAACCGTTAATCACACTATAGCATTGTGTCGGTGTGTGTCAAATGTGTCAATTGGGTCAAATGTGTCAAATGAGTCAAATATGTCAAATATACTCTGTGGGGAATGTGTTACAACATTGTGTCAAATGTAAGGGAGCGCGTGCTGTGAACAAATGTTTGCTTGTGGACCTTGCGTTTGTTAAATAAATAATGACTTGAGATCAAGAATAAACGTAAATTAGGTCTGAGGTGTTATGGAAATAGAGTTATGAAAGTATTGTGAAAAACATTTCTGGGATAAAGGTCTAACGTCTATATAAGTTTTTCCACTGGTAATGTTCTAATGCTACACAGTAGGTATAATATAAATTGATACTTATCACAAATTTATATCTGTGTTTTGTGTAGGTTTGAAATGAAATATAAGTATCTAGCGACACCTGTGATTTTATGGTCAGATAACCACTACCGTTTCCGTAAAATAAAAGGGGTTGCAAATTTAATATCCGTAGGTACAAAAAACGTATGAATATCAATACGATATTTTTGCGGTTTCTTACCAAATACCAAATACAGAAATAATGCGTATTAGCGTATTTTAAAGTTAGAAAAGTTCAGATAAAACCACGCAAGTCGTTGAACAAAATTAAAGACTTCAAAATAATTAAAAATAAATGAAAAAGCTGACTAATCCACGTAGAATTTGTTGAATGACATTATGCAACTTGTAAAAGTTTCGAATTAGTTTAAAATTGTTAATTCGGATTGTTTAATGGAACAGACAGCAATAAACTGGCAACATTAGCCCACTTCCAGCACTATTCTCGTCGCCGATTTGGGTCAGTTGTGTCAATTGGGCCGCTTTGTGCAATCTGTGCTGATTTACGTCTACATATTGGTTGTCTGTGATTTGATGTGGCCATGTTGTGGCTAGTTTTATGGGGGGTTTTAGTAGTAAGTTATTTCGTACGAAAAGAACAGGGAAAAGAAGTAAATCGTCTTTCTCAAGATTAGTTTTGTAATAAAGTATGTGTAGGTAGTCTGATATGTAAATTAGGTAATTCATTCACAAGGCTTAAATTATGATAACACTTGTATCAATACAGCTGACTAATGCCATATTTAAGCCAAGAAAATAGTCACATATGATCATAATATGTGACTAAATTTTTTAAATTCTTCAAGTGAAATCGTAATTTGAGAAACATTTCTTCCGAACTGTACTGATTATATTTTAAACGGTCCATTGCTCAAGTATGAGTAACGTAGGAAATTATCCAAAAGGTTAATAACCGACACTAAATCAGCTGACGAGCATAAAGGACATTGTGTTTGTCACGTGACTCAGAAACTGAATCAGTCTAACATACCTACGTTAAAAGGTGGGCTATAGAAATCGAATAAGAAAATAACAATAAATATCTCAGACATACTAAGTAGATATATTATGAAGGTATAAAATGGTCAAATGAATGTTATCGTTTAGTGATAAATGAACTTACTATCTATATAAAAGTATGGAGATCGTAAAAGCCTGTAGAAAACTGCCCCGAAATTTTAAAGAACCAGCCAAATTACAGCAGAAATAATTATACTTTTATACTTTGTTTTATCCTTTCGCTCTGGATAAGCATACCATATAATTACATCGATTAAAATTAACCTCGGGGATCTCAACTCTCCCCCTCAGTATATAGCCTCATAAATACCCCGCGGTCAAAGAGCGAACATCTAATATAAATTAAAGAAAGTTTATCTTCCCGATGTTTGAGTCATTCGGGCGAGTGTGATGCCAATAATGGTCCATTGATCGCTTGTCGTAAAACCGTTGTAAACAAACAGATGGACCATTTTATGGGCCCGATGTCGTGTTGCAAGATGACGCTGGATTCGTGAGACGTTGTTTCTTTATTTCTTTTACGTTTAACTTCAGAGGCCAGGATTATGAATCATGTGCTGTGGTTTTTGCTTGATTTTTGCGTTTCTAGGAAAGTTAAGGCTAAGTGATTAGCATTTTCTATGCGCATTCAATTGTATAGAGTAAATTATAGAACTGGGTTTTAGCTGAATCTAAAACTTATGACAGTTAATTGATAAATGTGAAAGTTTTTTTTATATGATTCTTGATTATTAAAATGAAGATAGAACAATTATTGTTAAGTTATGGGCACACATAGCGGGACACGTTTCCTACAATAATTCTTGATACCCAATCACCAAGAAACAAGACTTAGTTTGTAAAATTTCGGGGTCAATAACTATAACTTAGCATTAAAAGCTAAAGCATTTCAATTAATCAAAAAGGTACTCACCCTTTCGACCTTAAGGCGCCTAATTACTATAATAACTATTAGATATGATTTTACGGACACCAGATGGCGCTGTTGTTTCTGACAGCTCTGCGTTACTTTGTTTGTTATAGTGTTTAACGCGTCGCACGCGCACACGCGACTATTTTAATTTGATTCTGTTGGGGCTTGTAGGGCTGCCTACTTATATGATTATTATATTATGATGGCAATTAGAAAAAGTAAAAGTAGGTATGTGTCATCCTGAAGTATCCGAAATGTCCACAACATTTCAATATGTATTTCTTTTGTGGCTATAGGAAACTTGGTATTATAATTTTTCTGTTTTTATAATTATACAGTACATACGCATTGATTTGATAAGTGATTAGATACTGATACTAATAAAATATTATTTAACAAATTTTCTTTAATTAGATTCCTATAGATACATAAATACATACAAACGACAAGCCTAAGTTATTCTTTATAACATTCCATTCTGAAATATTTTTACAGCAATGGCAGTTGGCAACCCTAGTATTCACCCCGTGTTATTACAGGACAGATGAACTGCCGAACTTTCAAGTTCATTTCGTTATATTTACAGGGATATATTTAGACTTAAGTTAACAGGAATGAAGGTGGAAGAAACCGAATCTTATGAACATAAATGTACGATCGTGACACTGGCCGGTGTACCGGGATTATGATTTAGTGTGATAAAAATACATTTTAATTTATAAACAGTGAAGTAAATCTGGAGAAAGACTATTCGATTGAATAAATGTTCGTCTCGTCTTACTCAAAAAAAAACAAACATACAAAAATAACGAGGACGTTATTTTAAAACAAATTGCTTTCAAATTCAAATTCATTTAGTAAATGTGTTTTAAAGCTATAGAAATTTTTTATGCATCCCAATCAACACTTCCTATATTACAATTTATTTATATAAGGCACTACTTGCTATTATTTTGTCAATGTTTACAACTGTTTCAGAGTGATAAAACATGACACCTATTTATTGAAAAAATTCATTTCTTACCTTTCTCTTGATTATAGATTTTTTAAGTGGCAATATGGCTATTGGCTAATTACCTTCTTGTCCCAATTTATTTACATGTTCTCTTTGTTCCAGGCCTGTGCTCCCCGCTATGTATCCTTCGTGACAGCCAAGCTGAACCAGCGGGATCCCGTGGGATCCTGCTTCGTTGCCAAAACACCTGATGCTGTTGATGTAAATGAGTTCTCTCCTTGTCGAAACTGTGAGTTCATGTTAAGGATATTTTCTATTATCGAATAATAAACTTGTATATGAATCCAGTTAAATATGCTGTTTTTGCAGAAATATGGGATTTAATTGATAGTACAATAGACAAACTACGAACAAAAATTAAACAATCATCATTGCCGTTTACAAAGGCCACCAAAAAAATTAAAAATAGAATGTCATTTGTATTCTTTTTTTTTATTCCACGTGTCTGACTTCAGAGCAGTAGCCATAGACT
Source organism: Colias eurytheme (assembly GCA_907164685.1). Lineage (NCBI taxonomy): Eukaryota > Metazoa > Arthropoda > Insecta > Lepidoptera > Pieridae > Colias > Colias eurytheme. Next base: position 4,960 of record CAJQZN010038811.1, on the reverse strand, counting down.
ATACAAATAAGATATCAAATCAAAGAATAAAAATTCAATTTCATAAAAGTAAAATAAAATATAGGTACTTAAATTTAGTTTGAAGAATTTTATATCAAGTAATTACAAGGTAGGTAATTACTTATGATAATTTCCCAAAAAAGTTGCCATAACAGAGAAATGTTACGGTAAACTAAAATGGCGGCGGAACATAAAAGCGCGCGAAATAACCCGGTCACTTCCGCCGGTAATGGCGAATTGAGAAGTGAAATTAGCGTGACGATCACTCAGGGGCGAGCCCGTTTGGTTTTACATAACACTATTATGGTAAAATATATTTCTTATATGTATAAATAGTTACATTATATAAATGGGAGATAGATTGTGCTTGGAAAAATATGTATTCGCATGTTTTAAAACATATAATAATTATTAGGTATTATCTGTGTCTATCTGTGGTGGAAATATTATAATACTTCCCTCTATTGGTGTAATACAAGGTGTAATATGTATATTATATTAGATATTTATTCTATTATGGTATTTTAACACTATATAATATGTTTTCTAAAGCTTATATCTATGACAACTATTTTTATGATATAATATTGTTTAGGGTTCCGCACGCAGGACGATGGTGAGTAAAGTAAATGGGTGTACAATGGATGTTTTCACGCATACACAGGAAAATAATCATTATTTAAACCGTTCACAGAGTCACAAAACATTTGTTGTTGTAACCCCACAAGACATTGTAAATAACTTCGTCATTGTCGTAGTATAACTTAGAAATGAATATAATTTTTAAATTATATTATCACTGGTGATGTCTTTATAAACTACGATATGTAAAAAATAATTTAAGTTCCAAAATAAAATATAAATATTATAGGTTGAATAATTTTATCACACTTAGTGTGGTTTAAATAAATGAATAAATATAAAAAAATGTGCATGTAAAAATTCAATTGATGTAAGTATCTCCGTATGTGCTTCAGTTATAAATGTATAATACACACGCTTAGTGTTAGTAATCGATAATTTAAATAGTGTAGTTGTTACTTTTTTACTAAATTTATTTTTAATTTGAAATTTGAAATTTACAGACATTACGAAATTATTCAAGAAAAACATTCTTTTTCCAAATTGTTTCTATTTATAAAACAGTATTATTTTATTTACAATTTAGTTATATCTAAAAAATAATAAAAAAAATAGTATATGTATACTTTCACAAAAAAAAAAACACTGACAAACTGAAGAAATTAGCATCATCTATGGTCTGTCACATGTTCCTGCCATAATCCCATTTGACGCGCGCATTGCGCGCGATATTTTTTCATCTTTTATAAATTGATTTTTTTCAATTCCGCAGCAAGTCATGGTCAACGTAAGACCGGAGTGTGCCAAGCTGGTTTTTCAGCGGCTGTATCAAAGGTAAGTTAATGCAATATTAATAACAGTCATTTTCTTAATACCAAGGAGGCGGTCGGAATATAAATGTCGCTATAACAAATTATTATTATGCAATTTAAGTCAGTTAGTGATAAACTTCTCTGTTATTATTATATTGGGGTTTATAAATAATGAATATCAATTCAAAATAAGAACTTTGAATTAATCTATTGTTAGTGAATAATATTATGTCTGTATCATAAGTTACCTATTACATAGCCAAATCTCTATTTTAACAAGTATTTTAAAAATACTTTTCTTTATAAAAACATGAGTCGTTCATAATATGACACGACATAATAAAAATAGATTAAAGTTTATTTTAAAAATGCGAATGTTCTCACATTCTGTCGTATCGTTCCACGTCTGTTAAGGAAACAAATTAGCGACAATTTAAATTAGCGAAACGCTGTAAATTCATTGAATTTACGCTGCGTATGTAAACTGAAGTTCTTACAAAATGACTGTCATTATCGACTCGGACACGCTAATTAGTAATTCGTCGGTGAATTTGCAAAAAACCTTCAATATGCCGCAAAATGAATTGGCTGTACAAAATCGTAAATATATTCCGTGTACCGTTCGTCTTTTTATCCGCAGCGATTATTTTAACGTTAATTCGGGTATCGTAATTATTTAAGGCCATATATTTTTTATTCACTCTATATGGCTTCTGTAAGTTAACCATAAATCGCTTTTATCGCGACGCACGTATATCCCGGACCCCATTTCGCGCCAAAAAATCCTAGTTCACGTAAAGCGTGATTTTACAATCGTGGGAAGAGCATTGCTGCGCATTATCATAGCGATAGCATCTGAGCGGGCACGTGACGCGCATGCGAACTAAGCTTATGAATTATTTAACTTTTATTGTTGCCAGCAAAAAGTATCGCAAAATAGATGACCGGGTCTATTCGGAAAATGGTTAAGATTCTGTTTTATAGCTGTCTCTATTTGGTCTTGATGAATTGTATTGCGGTGCGTAATCTTGTATTCGATCGGTAGGCGTTCCATTCATCAATTTCCATTATTGGATTGTATTTTATAGACTTGAATAAACAATAGTGTTATGTAGCTTTATGAATGAATAGATAAAATGTTTTTCAAAGAATGGTAGTAGATACAAGAAGTAAATAAATTTATATATTCCCGGAAATTGGCGAACATCAGATCAATATGATCCTCTAATGAGTATGTGCGATATAATGAATACATATAAATAGTATGTACTATTACTTTAGCATTGTTATTATGCGAGACCACGTAAAGGACCAGTTGCTGAGATGAGGCTAGAGATTAGCAATATTACACCAGAAGCATAGAAAGATGATATCTTTTCGACGAACCCGAGGCATGTATTGCATAAATTTCGTTCTACCTGCTTAAGATCTTCAGCGAAATATATTTTTTATAAAAAAAAGTCTTTCAAATCTTTGCAACTCCATCTCAGAATTTAAATAAAAAACCCAAAAAAAACCTTCCAAATATAAAAAGAAGTCATAAATATATTACGCATAACTATAAAAAAAAAACTTAATACCTATAACTTTTTTTCCTATTTTTACGTTTAATAATTAGAACGAATGACTTAATTTCGAAGACAAATTTTATTTCTCATAAGTTAGCTACAATTTAACAAATATGTACGTAGAAAAAATAGGAACGAATAAACTACAATATATCTTAAAAGTAGGAAGCAATAAATTGAAAAGATATTTACCATAAGATGTAAAACCTCTTTGGTGGGCCGTATACCATAGACGTGCCATAGTCTCAGATTCAACCGTGAAGCATTTACTATTCGCCTAAGATGCATTACAGAACGCTGTCCAGACATTTTACGAGCTACTTGAAATAATTTTATTTCTCCCTGCCTTTTTCTTATGCAAAACAAAATTCCCTGTCATTGCAACGTCTTAAACATTCTTTGTGGTTCTACAAACATGGTTTCGGAACGCAGCCGTAAACGGCGGCCATTTGCAGACAATGGCGTTGGCGGGAAAAGCGATACGCGCGCCATTTCGAAATTGAATCGACGACATTTAGGGATTTGTCGGAATAATTGTTGTGTTTATTTATTGTTGAAGGCGTGCACGTTACAACTGTAAGGAGTATTATCCAACAGGTACCAATGCTATTACTAATATATTTTATTTGGAAAATTTTAAAAACATTTGCTTGTCAAAATAATTATAATAATTTTTATCTTGGTTTACGTTTGGGGCTAGTACAAGTAATTTAAATTTAAAACTAGATATTAGATTCCTTCTTATATCGTTG
>CAJQZN010038810.1:11979-23419 GCA_907164685.1 Colias eurytheme | reverse complement strand
TATAACGAATTTTTAAAAGTGTCAATCTACAGAAAATAGTAGGTATAACTGTTCGAGCAGGCCGTAGTGCGGGGGTCACGGAGGAATTCTACCAATATGCGTCTTGACGGAACACAGTGGGGTTTTGGTCGGTAGGAATCCGACATAACCCACGGGCCACGGCCCCTCCCCCGGAGGCCGTGGGTATCTATGAAAGATTTCCCCACTAAAACAAAAAAAAGGCCGTAGTGCGGGACGGGGTAAAGGTGATTTTCATGTGATTAAAAATTAAACCTATAGTCCGACCTATAGTAGACTTTTCACTGTAACGATATCGCTATCTATGCGGGTGAAACCGCAGGGTATTGCTAGTATTTTATAATTTTATTCGTAAATCATCTACAATATATTTTTTGATAAACTATACTTACTTACCTAAAAATAATAAAAAAGACAATACTTTATTTGCTAAGCACACTATATAAGTAAAACATAGTCGTATTTTCCGTGTGTATGTTGCTAATGGAAGCATACTCTAGCTTCAAGAGCTCTCAACTCTAGTGTTGGCCAAGTCTAGACTTTTGCAATATCTGCTAACGAACAAATGGCACTTTAAGGATCGGTATAAAGAGCACGTATTTAGCTATAATTATAATAGATAGATATTTAAATATATTAAAGTGTATGTAGTTACATAATTTCGCCAATATTATTTAAAACAATGCCCAAAATGAATTAATCGCTAATTACATTGATTAAGCCGCAGTGTATTGATTAATTATATAATACATATATTATAATATGATAGAAATATAACCATATATATAGTATATACCATATGGATACACAATAATCAATATATTATCGTAAGTATAAACATGGTATAAACCTATGAGCTTCGCTACATAGTATAAAACAATGTCGCTTTCTCTGTCCCTATATCCCTATGTATGCTTAAATCTCTAAAACTACGCGACAGATATTGATGCGGTTTTTTTTTAATAGATAGTGAGATTGAAGAGGAAGGTTTATATGTATAATAGCAGCAGTTAATAGATATAGTATCAGTATTGTACCCGTGCGAAGCCGGGGCGGGTCGCTACTCGCTAGTATATTATATTTCATTTTTATATTGTACTTATAGCACAGAAGGATCTATCATTTACATTGAAAAAGCCATACATTTTCAACCTCACAGAAACATCGGCCTATATACTATATCTATACAACATATTGTATGTATATCTGCATGTTAATTTTAACCCGTGTCCACTGAACTGTTTTACACGGGCGACTGTGTTCGCTTTCAACCCAGCGTATGGGCTCAAATTGGTGGATTACCCTGGAGAATTACGTATCCCGATAGTTACTGTATATTCGCTTTATGTTGCAGGCATTTTGGCACTATACACGAGGTAATAGCTTTTCGCATCGCTAATGCTATTTCACTTAAAATTAATCCCCATTTTAGACAATTCGAATTAGTTTTGATAACAAAGAGTATTCCTTTTGCAAGGTTCCATTAGGTCATCTATCAAAATCTGTTGACTGATTCACGCTTTTAAGCTATAGGTAGATAATACTTGTAATAATACAGCTACTAACATACGATGTATTTTATAAATATATCTACCGATAAAGAGAGTTACTATTTTAATTTGGTTTCCCTTTGATTTACAGAATTCTTATGAAAAGACAGGTTACTACGATATACTTTTTAATGTTTCCCAGAAGGTATGTCCTTACAGATGGTATGCAGGAAAATGTCAGAGTTTATTTTTCAGTAGATATCGCTTCAAATACCTCTTTTATCATGATTTTTCCCAGAATTGTAACATTGTTCATAGTATAATTATTCCCTTGTTGGTAGTTGAAATAAATTTAAATTATGTGAACTTTAAAATCCATACTAATATTATAAATGCGAAAGTAACTCTGTCTGTCTGTCTGTTACTCAATCACGCCTAAACTACTGAACCAATTTTCATGAAATTTGGTATGGAGATATTTTGATACCCGAGAAAGGAGAAAGGACAAAGGCTACTTTTTATCCCGGGAAAATGACGCAATCCCGGAAATCCCACGGGAACGGAAACTATGCGGGTTTTTCTTTGACTGCGCGGGCGAAGCCGCGGGCGGAAACCTAGTTCTAAATATAATTTTCGTACCGTGTAATAAAGTATAGTGTGAATTTTCATACTTCTTTGAATTATGGATTTTCCTAGTGTTAAACAGAAACTCATATTGTTGTATGTCACTACATAGTATAAAACAAAGTCGCTTTCTCTGTCCCTATGTATGCTTAAATCTTTAAAATTACGCAACGGATTTTTATTCGGTTTTTTTAATAGATAGAGTGATTCAAGAGAAAGGTTTTAGTATATAATTTATTATGTTTTAGACAAAGCGGGCGAAGCCGCGGGCGGAAAGCTAGTAAGTATTATAATATAAGAAAAGAATGAAAGTATAAACGTTTAAGATATTTTGTACTTGGTACGAATTTATGCAAAACACAAACCTACGCAAGCTACACATAAATATTTTTTTAAAGAAAATAATTTTAAAACAAACATTAATTACTTGAAAATAATTAAAAATTTCCTCTTGTTTTTCAAACGCTTTGTTTTTCCGCTAAAAATGTTGAATGCTTTCAACTTTCAATTGAGTTTTGAACACGTCATAAACACAATATGCATGGGAGTAATTGAAAATCGAGAATACATATTGTATATCTAAGCGTTATTTGAACAAAAGCCGGAAACATTTTGAACATTTAATCGTATCTTGTGTGCTATAATTACATACAAAACACATATTACAAGATTGTTCAGTAAAACATAGTACCTAACTATTTTATAATCTGTGGTAAAACATAATACAGTAGAACCTCGATAAGTGAAAGTCCAAGGGAAACACAAAATATTTTAAGTTATAGAGGTTTTAAGTTATCAAGGGTCTATCCATTTTTCACTGCTTCTATAGCTTTTAATTTATCAGCGTAGGTGAGGGTTGTTAGTTTTCTTTTTGGACTCATTTTAAGCCAGTTTTATCACACAGTAAGTAAAGTGATGTTTCCAGGACAACAATCAAATCTTATGATGCAAGTAAGTTGTTGTCATAAAGCTAACCGCCGCAAAGCTTTGAAGAATTTCGATAAAGCAAACAATAGGTAATGTATTGTTTACGTTAACAATACATAGTAAACACGTGCAAGCAAAAAATACCGAAACCTTTTGTTTTGACACTCTTTCAAAATGACTCATTGACAAACAATTTTATGTTATAGAGGTTGTGGAAACATTTCTTGAAGTTACTGAGGGCCAATACAGAGATTATTTATTTAAGTTATAGAGGTTGCGTATTTTAAGTTAAAGAGGTTTTGGGCTCTGATGGGAAGGGAACACATTATTTTTTGAAGTTACAGAGGTTTTTATGTTACCGAGGTTTAAGTTATCGAGGTTCAACTGTATTATGATCGGTCATTATTTTTTTTTTCTTTAAGATTATGCATACTAATACTAGGTAATTAATGTAAATAAAACAAAATAAAGTTTTTCCTAACACGTACCTAAATAAAACTAACACCTATTATTTCATCAAATGAATCACGGGGAAATTAAAGAAAGCCCATTATTTCCAAATGACATTTACTAAAACTTACAATATTTTTTCGTAGCTACATCCAACGTAGCAAAGAGAGACAAAAGTTTAATTGGCAGTGTTCGGAACATAAATAACTCAATCAAATCCAACTTTCAATTGAACGAAAAAGAAATGTAATGCTGGCCATACACCATACTTCCTATCGTCCATTCGGCATGACGCTACCGATTGTATCAGTTAGAACTGACCATGTGTGGGAGTGGATTGGCATTATTTGGCATGATAGTTATACTTGACGGAACAATCGAATTTCGATTCTTTTGGCTTGATCATGGCGATTGGATCATGTCGATTGGACCGTGTATGGCGGTATGCGATCGTCACTTCAGTCTTGTCAATTTTCTGGTCATTTTTCGTCCAAGCTGAAGCATAGGCGCTTCGCTCGCTTGGTCGATAAATATGAAAGTATATGGATGTTTAGATGTCAACGGTTACGGATTTGAATAACATTTGTTTGGGAGATAGATGAAGTACCAGATTACTTAACACATTGGGTACTTCTCATTAAATAGGTACATATATATAACAACAATCTTCCCGGCATATAATCCTTTTTTTGTTTCATTTTTACGAATAAAACGCCCAAAACGGCTACAACATCGTCGTCTGTCACCGGTGATGCCATGGCTTCAACTGAACGTTGCTGCCGATTGGACAATTCAAACGTTGTGTGTGTGGTCTCTATGGACAAACTGCAGATTGGATCAAGCTGCAGCGTCATGCCGATTGGACGATAGAAAGTATGGTGTATGGCCAGCATTAGATTTCGCGCCAAACTTTATTATATTGTAACAATTTATTTGAGGTAGGGTTGTCATAATTTTATAGTGTAAATTTAACACAGTCCACGTCAATTATTATTCGTATTTATTTATTTATTTTTACAAAAGTAGTATAATATGTAATATAAATAAATTAAACATATTGTAATTAAACACAGTAAAATGAAATGACATTAGTCACAGTAAAATCACTATCAACACCACTCATATTTTTAGATTATACATCTTACCTTATCAGCACATTATAAAATACATAGTATTCCGTATCAAATATACAAATATCAATGCACAAACTATCTCATCATCTTGAGTTTCCATTCATCCACGCTATTATATCCCTCTTCAAAGAAGTGGCAGCGGTCGGGGATAAAACAACACGATAACAAACTTACTGTGAATACATTACCTTCATTTTATCTGATACTAGCGGTCCGCCCCGGCTTCGCCCGTGGTACATATTTACGTTTTCATTATACTACATAAAAACCATCCTCGTACTTCAAGGAATATAATAAAAAAAGAATTATCGAAATCGGTTCAGCCGTTCTCGAGTTATGCGCTTACCAACACATTTTGCGATTCATTTTTATATATAAGAAGATTATTCTTAGTGTCTATCCCGTGGATTGTTTATAAACTATACAATCTGGACGGAAAATACATTTTGTGGGGAAGTACCTATTGAAAGAATACGCAGTTTACTATATTGTGATAGTTCAGATGTTGTTATAGATATTGATTTTAAAAATTAATCCGTCAAAATAAATAAATAGCTTTATTATAAGACAGTCTTCGTCGTTAAACGATTTAAAAATTTTAGGAACCAGAACCATGAATCTCTGGCCATTAGGTATAATAATTATATATTGTACTTACCTATACTTACCACCAACCAGCATAAACTTTATTCGCCAGGCCAAAAGCCTATTTATTCGAATTAAATTGCATATAAAAGTAAACAAAACATTCACAACCGCGTATTAATTAAAAACCTCAACCCATTCAACATTCTTTAAAAAAATTACACGCTTCGCAAACCTGACTTATAATTTTAAACAATACAATATTGTACCAGGACTACACGAGCGCTAGCACGTGGATGACCTAGCCTTTATTGTGAACAAAATTTTCAGAGGCCAGCGAATCGGGATAAATCGGTCGCATACGGGCGTTTAATTAAAGCTTCCAACTGACACAAGGGAAATGAAAAAGCGAGAATGTTCTTGAACATTCTAGAATGTTTTTAAAATCGATTCAATTGCGTTTCTGTTTCGCCAGTATATTAATTGTTATGGCATTATTAATAACGATTTTTAAAAGGTTATAACCCTTCAATAAATTAAATTATGTTCGTCAAAATGTGGATCACGTGTAACTTTTTGGTTCTGACATACGTCGTAACACGTTAATCTATATACTTCCCACAATTTTAATTCGAGATATTTACAATTATGTAAATTAAACTCGAAAAATAAAGCCTAAATTACAATTTAATGTTTAATTAAAATTATATTTATTTTCGATCTTTTTGTTGCAAATCAGATGGACAGTACCTACCTAAAAAAACAAACACAGAATAGTAGGAAAACTTTAATTATAAAACCTTGGACGTTAAAAAGTATTCTCCTAATCCTATTTGAACACTAAAGCTCATGTAGCATCAATTAGCAAACTTCAATTGAGTCGACAAAGTAACAGTGGTTTACCGCGTCTGTTGACATAATCTGTGGTCGAAACCAACTCAATTATAAGCATTTTGATGTCAAAATATTTCTGTATTTTTCTAATTCGCGGAAAGCGAAGCTAACCGGCTTATTTTACGCTCATTTCCTCTGGTTAACGGAGATAATATTTTTTCAGAGGACCCTTTAAAGGGATGAATACGACAAAATTATGTTTAGATTTGAATTTATGCGTCGTTTATTTATTTATATTTCGCTGAAGCTAACTTCTCGTACAATTACCTCCTTACCTCTACTATGTAGTCAATGAATATACTAATGTAAAATAAATAGTAAATTTATTTACTACATTCATGTTATCAATTATTAATGGAAACCAATTACTTTTACATTAGTATTGGTTATTTATAATGATTACTCCAACCTAGTTAAAGAAATTAAATAATTTGCAAATGAAATACGTAATTTGTAAACTATATTGCTAATGACAAGCCTAGTACATTCCCAGAACATCGTTAAAATTGGCTTACACGATCGCCGCCTCGATTTTTAGTTCAATAACGATTCACTCGTACAAAAGCTTTATTTATATTAAAAAAAAATGTTTTGATTAATGATCGTAATTTCATGGAAATCAAATCATCATTCGAATGTTTTCTTTCAACGACAATACCCCGCTGAAACCTGCTAAATTCACAAATCAAAATGGCTTCAAATTGTTTGTTACACAACATTACCTGCACGTCAATCATTATATTATATTATCTATGGTTATAGTGACAATTGTCAACGATATTTTGGATGATGTAGGGTTCGTTGAGTGACATTTCTATTGTTACGGAGATAATACGAAAATAATTGCGTGTTTCGGACATGTGTGTATTTGTGCTAAATGATGGATTCTTAGATTACAAAATAAAAGACAGATGGAGCGTTGCCGAACTAAACCGAATAATTTATCGTCATTTCCATAAAGCTATGTGTGCTGTCATTTCGCCGTTGCACTGTACGTACACGGTGCTTCTGTGTGCGTGTTATGTTACCAGATAATGAAAAATTTCCCAAATTTTTGCCCGACTACGGAAGAAAGAGGGTTATGTTTTTCGAGTGTAGGTATGTACTAGGGATGTAACGATACATGATTTTGCCGATACGATACCGATACCGATATTTGTAGTAATGTATCGGCGATACCGATACCGATACCGATATCGATGGCTTGGTAGAAAAATAAATAGTGAATTATGCATAAAAAGTTACCAACATTTAACAGAGACAACTGTTAATCGTTTTCTTTTAAATGATAATAAAATGAACACTGAACTACACAATGTATTTGAGAAAAAAAACATTTGATAACCATATTTTAAAACAACTATGTACTTTAAATTTCTCATAAATTTTAGCCTAATTTAAATTCATAAAAATGCACATAATCATAGTTTGTAAAACAATGTTTACGCAGAATGTTACACATTGCAGTTTAATTGCTACTTATGTAATACAGCCAATTGAAATTTCATGCACCACTAAACATAATTTGTTACAATTATATACATCCTCTATTTATCATCATAATGATGCAGTGTTTACAAATAAGTGTAATTAACAATGCAAATATATTAAAGTGTAATGTCAATATAAATTTTATTGAATGCATGTGAAAATAACATTTACTACCCGTTGTTAAAACAATCGTTATAAAACAAAATTTTCACAGTAATTCTTTCAGAAAAACAAATTTTAGGGTGCCTTTACACCAATAATGTGCGAGGAATGTGTTTGAAAATAACCAATAGTACGAACATTATTAGTGGAAAGGCACCCTTAGTGTATTTTTTTTCAGTGATTATCTATACTAATATTATAAAGCTGAAGAGTTTGTTTGTTTGTTTGTTTGAACGCGCTAATCTCGGGAACTACTGGTCCGATTTGAAAAATTCTTTCGGTGTTAGATAGCCCATTAATCGAGGAAGGTTATAGGCTATATATCATCACGCTACGACCAACAGGGGTGGAGCCACGGGGGTGAAACCGCGCGGAGCAGCTAGTAACAATATAATTATTGAGTTATGGTTTTATCATCTTTGTATTTGATATAATATGATGAAAGATTTTTTTTTGTTGCAAGTACATTTCAGAATTGAAACTTTTAAGTATGTAACATAAATTTTTAAATGATTTCAACAGCCTCAAAATACTTTTTTCAAAAATCTTAAATTAAAATTGCATCATTCATTAAATTCCTAGACAATAATTTCTGATCAGAACAAAAATAAGTTTTACGTAAGGTAGATAATGTACTAATCTACAAAGCTTCTATGTTCCACTTTATTAAACACTACACCACACATTCCATTGGGATTGAATACTAAACAAATAACCATGTTTCTAAACGACGACTAAGTTTCACAAAGTTACTCCCATATTACTTCACTTTATGGTCACTGCATACGGCCTGATTGTCCAGTAGTTCTGAAATTAATAAACTTTATTATTAACATACATACATACATGGACGTATAAAAAAAGACGGACACCGTATTACGAACAAACAACGTGAAGCCACCATAGTAAGCTAGCGATCGTGTAAAGACAATAAGCACGCACACACTCTCACCATAGTAAGCTAGTCGGCCGCCATTACGTCGTGAACTACCGACTAATTAACTGCGTCACTGTTTCTCAAAAAATATTTAAAATGCCGTCTTGCGTGGTTAAATGGTGTCGCAACAGTACAATTTTAAATAACAAAACACAAGGTATTACATTCCACAGGGAAGCAAGTTATTTCTTTTATGTTTAATGACAAAATTATTACGGCAAAATTTATAGAAAAAAAATACAGCCGCCATTGTCATCAAGACAGCTGTTGCCATGGCAACATGGCACACACACATGGATGTTTCGCCGCCATTACTAGGCTTCACTCAATGTTTAGGCGATATACCGTCCGTCTTTTTTTATACGTCCATGCATACATACATTAGGTTTTTAATTAGTCTATACTAATATTATAAAATTGAAGAGATTTTTTTGCACGCGCTAATCTCAGGAACCACGGGCCCGAAATGAAAAATTATTTCACCTATGTAATTATCATCACGCTAAGACCAATAAGAGCAGAGTAATGCGGGTGCCGCACCGCGGACACAGCTAGTGTTTAATATTTTGAATAAATAAATAAATATTCCGATATTTGTATAATATGAAAAATAAAAATAACCATTTGAGAATCAAATGCAAAATCTATATTGTAAAGTAAACAAGGCATGTAATAATTGTAATGAGCCGGTATTCCCACGTGATAATTACAATTAGTATTATGTAATTGTTACGATGTCATGTACATTTCCCATAATACATTGTTTCTATACTGTGTAGTATGCAACTACAATAGAGCGATCCGAGTCTCATTTTAGGTTATTCGTTAAGTATAGGAAAAGTCGTATAGGTATTATGAAGCAACAATGAACAAGAAAAACCAATACTGAATTTTACTTACCGTAGTACTGATAAGTATTCTGTTATTCAGTAAATGTATACTTAATATTATAAAGCTGAAGAGTTTGTTTGTTTGTTTGTTTGAACGTGCTAATCTCAGAAACTACTGGTCCGATTTGAAAAATTATCGGTGTTAGATAGCCCATTCATCGAGGAAGGCTATAAGGTCATAAATTTATAATATATCATCACGCTAAGACCAACACGAGCGGAGCAATGCGGGAAAAACCGCGGGGCACAGCTAGTAGAAGATAAATTACATTATTCAAAACAAAATCCATTCAAAATTTTCGTACTAAAACACCACTCGCAGCATTGTTTCCATTTTATATCGCGATCCTGAACGTTATACCCCAAGTGCATGTAAAAATGTGTAAAATGGTATAAAAATGGAATATCGCTTGTTTACCCCGTTATCGTAAAGTGCTGGGAATCGTGGCAGCAACGAGCTAACAGATGAAATGTATTCATTTGTTCTTGTTTTTTAGTTTTTTGTAGGAAAATGTATACTGGATAATGTTGTTTGATTCAACGCGAAATAAACAATAAAGAAGGTTGCGCATCAATTGGCTTTGGATTATGAACAAGTCAATAACTGCGTTAAAAACAACCGACTTCAAACTTGCACTTGCAACATTTACAAATACAGACAAAAATGCTCATAAAATAAAAACTACTGGGCCTATCCGAATAAAATTTTTATGGGACCAATTCGACACCATCCCGCATCGAACAAAAAAAGAATCACGTAAATCGGTTCAGAAACCACGGAGTAATCGGTGTACATACATATAAAAAAAAAAAAAAAAAAAAAAACATACCAGCCGAATTGATAACCTCCTCCTTTTTTTTGAAGTCGGTTAATAAAAATGCCAAATCAAAAAACAACAAAACCATTTATTTTAGTATTATTATTTTACGAAGTCAGTTAAACTTTAAGTAATACACATACAATCAGTACCTAATAAAAGTTTACTATAATTCTGCCGTCCTTTAACTAGAAAGCCGTTAGGCCCACGAAGTGAGTTTCGAGTAAATGGCAAAAAACACGGAAATCGTTATTTCTTAAAAATTGTGACACTTACAATAATTATTGTGAGATACATCGATCGACATTTAATTATATATAAATATTAGTTTTTACCCAGAAACTGTTATAATTTATTTTTAAATTCACTTTTTCTCGTTTAGTTCAGCATAATAATCTGAAAATTTTAACTATTTACTGGACAAGACGGCCGTTTACATACCATAGCGACTTTTTAGCTAAGTAATTTAGTATTTTTATTTTCATTTTGTGATTTTTTTTTATTTAGTAATAAAATGCTTACCTAAAACGTCGTTAAGCTACTATAACTACTTTTAAGCTATGACTTTCGTTTTAATTTAAATTTCAAAAACTTTATAATCAGCGTTTAAGGGTTTTTGGATGCTTTTGTACTATGATTCTATATAGTTGTGCTAAATTTTAATCTTACTAATGTTAAAAATTTGCTGCTGTCTGAGGCTTTGCTCTCGGGAATTACATCCTCTAGGTCAACCATCAACCAATGGAAAGGAAAAGGATCAAAAGCTTTTAGGTTTAAGTATTAAGGATTTAAACACTATCTAAATTAATGGTTTTAGCGTCTTATTGTGAGTAACAAGTATTTTAAACTCTTTTACTAAATGACTCTTTTAAGTTTTCGATAAAATTAACCTTTATTTCTCGTCATGTTCACGTTTATTTCATTACAGTGGCTCATTAAGGGGTTAAGATTGAGATAAATCTTCTCGCTTTTCTTTTTTGGAACCGTATATTCATTTAGAATTGCAATTTTAACGTTATTT
>CAJQZN010038810.1:0-11969 GCA_907164685.1 Colias eurytheme | reverse complement strand
TTTTTGGAACCGTATATTCATTTAGAATTGCAATTTTAACGTTATTTTATAAATATTCTTCTGCGAGTCACGGATATGTGAGTACATATAGAACCACAAACATATAAACATAAATCGTTTCCTGAAAAAAAAATTAAGACTTGTGCACAAGGTTTTTGAAAAAATAAAACCCTGGTTTCAATAGGGCTTCAAGCTCTTACATGTGGGATGCTCTTAATAAATAATGTAGAACCGCTTATCAAATGATTAGAAGACTCTTTCATCCACATTCAGAAAATATAATATACCAGAATATGTGGAAAATAGCAGGAGGTAGAAAACTTTTTATTTGCTACTATGTAAAAAATACAAATCTTAATAATCTAATACATATAAAGATAAGAAAAAATAGCAATAGTTGCAAAATGGACTCCCCGTCAGCGGGTCAAAGGTAGTGTACTCCTAACAATTTTTGTATCACCATCTCTAGTACATTGCTTGACAGTCGATTACTAATTCCACCCAAGGGGTAAATTACATAATTAATAAATAGTTTTAAAAATTAAATAGTACAGACTGTCTTTCTTCTCTTTCTCGGTTACAGAGACAAATCAGAGTCTAAACAGAGAAGTACGATTGAAAGTTCGCACTGTCGTAACCATTACCTACCAAATTTTCGTAACTTTGACTTGTTATATTTTCCGTAATTTAGCTGCTAGATTGTTTAAAACTTAGTAAACCTGATCAGAAACAATACGTCTTGTAAAAGAAAATCAAAAACAATCGGTACTCTGCTTGGGAGCGACATTATTTCATCATCACTCTCATCCCCAAAACTGATGCATCACCAGAATCGGATAACTGCCTTTTAGCTTAAAAATGAGGGTTAGCTGCTTTGTAAAAGATCCTCCCGCATCGTTCATTGGGCGCGGATTTTTGAATTATTTGATATCAAAAAAATTGGATGTTTGTAAAGTAGGTTTACGATCGAGATGTTTACGTGATAACATAATGCAGTGGCAGCGCTCGAGATGAAACGGGAGATCGGTCCGTCTCTCTCTCGTTATACCTGCGATCGCGCTCGTGAGGTTTTGGTGTGACACAAGTTTATGAACATGTCACCCGACTAAAACGATTTTAAAAACGTTATCACGTTAAAAATTAAAAAAAAATTCAAAATTATTTCTTTCTTTCCTTTACATAAACAAATTTGTGATTGGAACACTCCTAGTAAGCAAATAAAATGCTTGTGTCAGGAGGTTCCGCTCTTCCTTAACACTATTACAGAAACAGAAATAAAACAATATGAATAAATACAATGCAAAAACATAAAAGAAAAGAAATAATTTAATAAAAAAAATATCGGTATCGGTTGATTTATTATCGGCGATACCGATATATCGGCTTGCCGATATATCGGCCGATATATCGGTATCTGTATCGGTATCGTTACATCCCTAGTATGTACTATGTATAATATTTCTTTGACACGCCCTGCAGTATAAACTGTTGGATCGATTTTGAGTTGTGACTTGTGAGGTGTCATTGCAATCATCTGAATTATGAAGGTAGCTGTGGTGGTAGTGACGTAGGCTACATAAATTATTAGCAGTCATGTTTTAATTTTTATTTTAATATAAATTCGGGTTTTTGATATTATTTTATAATATTGTAAAAATTATTTTATCACCTATCTAGCTAGTATCTACTAAAGTTATCTATACATGGACAAAATAATTTTATTCAATTTTTATTAAATAAATTACATTAAATTTATTAAATAAATTACATTAAATTTATTAAATAAATTACATTAAAAAAAGTTTTTATTTTTCAAAACATATGAATGCGAATAGCGGTAGTTTTTAGTCGAGAATGCTGGACATTTTATTTTCATCATATCCATCTGAATGTGTTCACATGAATTAAATCGCAAGCGAAAACGACGCTTTTTATAAAAGTAACAAAAAAATGTATAATGCTTTTTAAAATAATCTAATAATGACCATGAACTTTTATTGCACTATACAAATAATCACATTCACGATCGAAAAATCCAACAGCACTACCCCGAATATCTTTTAACCATTTTACCCCTAAAAATGGCAAATTCATTTTCAAAATACTGGCAGCATACGTTGAAGTTTTGAATTCCTTCGTATTTGTAAAATTATTATTTGTATACAAAATTAAATAAGCCAAATAATCTACAGAAAATCTGTAAAACGATGTTTTATCTTTTTGTTTGTTTTCGGGAACAAGTTTTACAGCGTTTTAATATCACAAGACAGCATTTTTTTACTAAAATATCAAACCCCTTTTGACGTATTGCATGACACTAGAATCGCTATAGCACTAGCGGAGGAACGTATTCGTTTTTGATTTCGTATTTTCTTTGACAAGGTCGATGAATGATTGACATGCTCCATCTGTATTTTATTTTGTAATCTAAGGATGGATTGTTCTGAGGTAGAGCTTGGGATGGTATGGGATTTGGGCTGTCAAGTGTTTTCGCAAAAAAAAGAACATCGTAGTTTTTGTTGCATAGGTACCTATTGGCGACTAACATGTTTTTATGATGTCAAGAGAAATAATAAAATATTTCTTATACTATAAGTAAGGAATTATAATTAATAGGTGTTATATTAATTTAAATAATGGTTTTCTTTCTTTTTAGTGAGTTTACGTAAAACATATAAACAGACCTAAAAACATATTTATTAGTAACGAAATTTTCGGAAAATACTTATCTATTTGTAGCTTCTCTATTTAGACTATCGCTAAATGCCCATAAATAGGTTGAAAATCATATAAAACATTTATCAATACAACATCAGAAAATACCTCCCAAAAGCCTTGTTATTCTGTTCATTGGGCCGGTAACAATTACTGGCGCGATTCACTGTTACGTCCTTTGATCTATTACAAATACTTTGAGTTTTCCAATCATGAGCTTCTGTTGTTTAATGGGAATACACTTTCTATTGTTTCATTTTGCAAGTCTTGTTTTGTTCGGTCTTTCAGAAAATTTACAAGAATAGCTCGACAAGAGATGTTTGAAATTTTGCTAGCTTAATTAGTGGGATTCGATAAATTAAGAGCTTGTAGTGGCTTTTTGTAGGTAAATACTAAAAAGGTGTATAAAAATCATACATCATGGATTATTACTTTATTCTCAAACGAATTAATTTGCCTAGTTGTTTATATTTTGTACTAGCGGTCCGCCCCGGCTTCGCCCGTGGTACATGTTTACGTTTTCTCTCATAAGAACCATCCTCGTACTTCAAGGAATATAATAAAAAAAGAATTATCGAAATCGGTTCAGCCGTTCTCGAGTTATGCGCTTACCAACACATTTTGCGATTCATTTTTATATATAAGATTTCAACCCATTTCATTTTATAAACTTCACAAACTTTGCATATAATTTATAAGATTTCAAATCAACATTTTGTTCCAGACCTCCAATTCCCGATCGACGTGTCTGGCGTGCAGAACGACCACCCGTTCCTAGACGCAGACTCGTTACAGTCCCTGTTCCGGCGGCTGACCGCGCTCAACAGATGTGCCAACATGAAGCTAGAGCACCATCACCATCAGAAGAGATCGGTAAGTTTGTTTAAGTGAAATGCAGCAGACCTTCAATTCCAGAACGAAGCGTCTGGTGTGCCGTTGACGTTTATCGCGTCGACGGGTCATTTTGTAACCTAAATCAAAATATGGAAATGTACGCGACGAAGGAAAATAAATAATGTTAATGCTTTACAAATTTTCTACGCTGCAATTGATTGACGTACTACACGAAAATTCAGCCAATACAGTTCTCAATAGGTATATAGTTCGTATCGGAAACAACTTCCTAGGTATATTATGTTATCCGACCTAAACGTCGTCCCCCGCATTTGTGCAAATAAGAACTCGTTTTTACAATGTTCATTATTTAACAAGTTTCTTAGTACATTTGCTAAAAGCTCGCCGATAACTTGAATAAAACTTGAGCATTTACGACTTGCTATCTAAAGTCTAGATTTAATGACATCCCTATGCTCTGTTTAGATGTGTGTTTTACTAGCTTATGTGAAAACTCGTGTTTGTAGACTGACCTTAACAAATTTTATGAAGGTAAATTACAATTTGTATCAAATAATAATGGTTAATATCGTATGAATAGACATATTATGTATTTTCAATACATCAATATTTCTTTAGACATTATGCGAGCAGATTATTAAATTTGCTTCATAAATTAAAATATAAAGATCTTTAAACATACCTCGAATAACTATTATTTGAATAACAGAAGCTAAATTAAAAATTCAATTTTGGTTTATTAAATATTTGAACAAAGCGAACATGCTTAATTATATTTGAAAAAGATAAGAGCAAATTTACTTTTATAAAACACTTTAAATATGTGTCTGATGTTTTTAAACCATTTAAGGTTATTATTATTGATTCTGTATTTTAACGGGAACTAAATTTATGTTTGCTTAATTTAGCGGCAAATATAATGTTATAAAATCGGTTCCAGATTTTATACCATATTGACATCGATAGATAAAGATCAGTTTTATTGATACTAACTATATTATTTTGCAACATCATTCGATTGTAACTTCGATACGATACAATCAACGTAATCTGGTACTCGAGACTTCTTAAAGCATTTGCTTGCGATTTATTTGACTGAATCGCATTTTAAATCCAATAATATGCCTTAAATTACGGGTTTTAAAGTCCAATTTTAAATAAAATTACTCAAAAGTGTCTGTCATAACTTTGAACAGTTTATTTTTTACTGAAATGTGTGAGAAGGGCGGATTTTTTTTTATTATATTGGTAAAAGTAACATGTGACATAAAATGTATAGAAAACTTTCCAGAAACCGTCAAGTAGAAATAATAAAATTTACACATTTTATTACAATTAAATAGACGAGTAAAGCATCGAAATCAGATTCGTGTCTCTTACATTTCCTTTGTGACTAATATTTTGTACTATTATCCGTTTTATTAAAAAAAAACAACCTCCAATTCTTAACACCTAACGTAAAAAGGAGAAAATCAATTACCAAATGCAATTCATAGAATAGTAGAAGTGAACGCAGCACGTACTAATCGTAATAGCGCTAGTGAAAACCGATATAGGAATGAAATCAACTCCAACTTTCCGTTTCCAACCTAATCGTTTTTACATAATCATCTTTTACTCTTATTTAAGTGCGGTTTCATTGACAACGTTGAGCATTGAGTGTTGGAATCATAGTTGGAATATACTTTCTATTTACTTGTTTGTATTTGCTTTGATAATATGTTAGTCGCTTTGGCTTTTGGTTGTTTTGATAACATAAGTGTATCATTGTTATACTTACATTCATTTTTATAAAGTTGGCTAGTAAAAACTTATTTGCAAGATCTCCCTATAAAAATATATTAAATCGATATCTCTCTTTTGGCTTTCGCTAGGACACATCTTCATACTCAAATACAATATTTTTAATTTTATAATCTTAGTAGGATTTAAAAAATCACATCATACTCTCTGTAAGTTATCGCAATATCGTTAAACCCGAAAGGTATTTGGTACGTATTTAAACTTTATTTCAAAGCTTATCTTATAATCTTACTAGCGGCCCGCCCCGGCTTCGCCCGTGGTACATATGAAAAATAGATGTTGGCCGATTCTCAGGCTTACCCGATATGCGCAGAAAATTTCATGAGAATCGGACCATCCGTTTCGGAGGAGTATGCAGACTAACATTGTGACACGAGAATTTTATATATAAGATATAAAAAAATCAGTGAAACAAATTTGAATGTACAATGCCCTTTCATTGCAGTACATTCAAATTTGTTTCACTTATAAAAAACCCAGCGCCCAATACAAGAACTAAATCCTGAAGTGAATAAAACTATCCTCATTCTTACCGTGTCAACATTAAGTTGCGATCAGAGCACTTCATTAATATCCAGATCCCGAATTAATACATCCCCTGCCACGCAGAAAACGTAATTAATCAACTCACGAAGGATATATTTACCTCCAAATTGAATGTATATGACGAAGACGGAGTACCGAGATGTTTATGAAATTAAATTTCGTTATCCCTCGTTCTATTGAATTGCATTATATATGTATGTCGGTATGTTTACATAGGTGGGTAAACCAATTAACAACACACATAAATTGTTGTGGTAAGATATTTTAAAAACAAATTTAAAAAATGCGCGTTAGGTTTCCATTTTGCAAGCAAATCTTTATATGCACGTTAAGTTTACAAATGCAAATAGTAGCACGCTTTTATGATATTTACAAATAAATACATGTTTTAAGTAACGTTATTAAATACAAAAAATACAATGTTTAAAACCTAGGAATAAAAATCTCACAACAAAATAATATCGCCTACCTTAAAGTGTGATTATTAATAACAAATTTTAAACATGACAGTATCCTTTTACTTACTTCACAAACCTATAAATTCCTAGTCTTAAAGGTCTCTCTAACTAAGCACCTACGTAGTAAAAGGTATAAAACATTGTATTAATGAACACTACGTTTCTCACGCGCAGTAAAAACTGCAACCGACGTGACCCGTATAACAAACCATTATATGGTTACAAAAACGTTTTATCAACGAAGTATCATTCCAAAGCTGCATTCGGCGTTAACCATAGCGCATTAGATACAGCGTCCAATCAATGGAAAATACAGAATTCCCGTGGTATCAAATGCGAAGTCCTTAACGATAGCCCGCTGAGATACTACTAGTTTGATTTAAACCTATATGAATTTATGTATTTGAGTTGCAAGTGAGATTCCACGAAGGAAAAGCTATTGCAACTTTTATCTGATAATGAACAGTATCGTAAGCATAAAGGTCCTTTGCAATCAGTATTTCCTCTAATAAACTCATAGTTTCAACATTAATCTGAGATGAACATCCACCTGAAGAGTTTAAAGTAAATATGCACCGTGGCGGAGCACTTACAAAAATTACATAACCACGTTACAACGCTCAATCTCTAGCGTAATATTCTATCTAGTAGCCTAAATGTCAGCGGCGTCGTTTAATAGGATTGGAATTGCATTTTAAATCCGTTAAATAAGTTGTGGTACTAAAAGCATTCGCTAAGCACCGCGCCGTAGTTAGGTTATTTTGTCTTTGAGACTTGTTCACCGTTTGTTTGATAATATGTGTGAACTCTGATAGCTGTTATAAACATGATACAATATCTACATAAAATGAAGTATAGACACTTGTGAAAAATACATACATGATAATAAGAAAAAGCTCCGTATTAGAACGAGTTTATAGAATACCTGTCTTACAAAACGTAGGGAAACATCCGTGGAAGAAAATCATAAAATTTTTAAAAAGTAATTTTATTTTTTAAATTTGTAAATTTATTTATGAGATAACGAATGAATTTGTATATCCAAATTCTTTTCGTCAAATAAATTGAGAAGAAATAGTAATTTTATAACATATACTTCATCCTTTTTAAATTAATTTAAGCTCTGCTGCAAACTTGACCTAAATAGTGTATCGATTGCTGCATACTATACGGTATGTTGCAATATTTCATACGTAGTTTAGGAAAGCACTTCAAACACTAGGTATACAGTAATATTATACACACATATTATAAATTATACCTGACCTGTCTATTTTCACGAAATCCTTCAGAACTTCGACACTTATACTGCAAAATATATATGTATTGTAAAAAGTTTTTTGAAGAAACTTAATACATTTTACATCTTTTATTTCTTCTCACCATAAATTTTGTTGTAAAAATCTACAATAATTAATACGATCGTTCATCATACTTTATGTATTCGTAAGAAAATCTTAATAAGGTTAGTCATGAATTTCGCTTTCATTAGAATGATACAACGTGTTGATAAATATGTTGAAAGAAAGCGTGAAGTCATTATGTTTATTTAGAGATGGCGCTTAAAGGGTCTATCATAGAGGTGCTCTACCTTTGGTCCTAAAAAATAATTAAAAATAATATAATAAAAATAAAATAATAAATATTTCGGGACAATTTTCACACACGGCACGATCTGATCCCATACTAAGCTTTCGCATATTATGTGTTTAAGTATTAAAACGTAATGTAAAATTAATTGCATCAAAAAGTGTTGCAAATATAATTTGTTGATGATAAACAACAGATAATTGTTGTGATAATTTAAACTGATAAATTAATCCTAATTATATATGCATTCATTTATATGTACCTACTTAAACCGTTAGTATATTCGGTTACTATCCAAAATATTTACAATATCATCAATCAAGCAGAACGTGCATTGTTCCCACAACATGCATAAATACCACAGATATTATCAGAACACAAATAACAGGTTATCAAGCAATTACGTATTTGTGAAATTCACACCATCTAAAGGTTGGCAACCACTGGCCTATCACGTACTTTCGGGTGTCAGTAAGGTCATTACTCAGTAATCATGCGATGGAACGCTATTTGCATAATAATTTCACGATTTAGAATGAGATGTTAATTTTTAAATTGTTTCCTTTCGTATTTTGGGATGTAGCCTGCAGTCTTCGATGTTTGAGATTGTTATCCGATTGCAGATATGAATAAATTTTGGTTATCGTTATAACATTTTGAGAAGAAGATTATGGAGGATCTCTTGTAGATTATTTTTTGTATGATTTTCTTATAAATAATTTTTGGCAAAAGTATAAGCTTGCTAAAATCTTACATTAGATAAACGTATATTTTAATGGCTCTGAGATATTTCATTGTAATTTTAGGCACTCAATATTTAACTATGGATACTAGAATAGATCATAATATTTTCCTTCCGGGCTTAAAAAATTTCTCCGTATTTATTGTAAAAGTTTCATATACCGTCAATCCTTTTTGCAGAGCACTTCAAAAGCAACCCTCATTTTCGAATATACAAAATGGAACATAATTAAAAACACATGGCGAACATTACAAATTACTATAGATACAAAGCTCGCCGGTAAAAAAGGGAAGCACAATATAATCCATCACGCTGTTTCGAGTCAATGAACTTGTAACAGGATGCAAGGTTAAAAATACTAATTTTGCAATTACCTTCAAATTATTTCAAGATTGCAGAGTCACTTGCGCCGTACACTGTACAGTCGTTATGTAATGTTTGATACAATTATTTTGATATTTAAGGTCATGTTACATGTATGTAATGGACTGTCTAATTAATAAACGAAAAAACTCAGATTGACTTGAAGATGTTTCTTATTTCACGAACAAGCTACTGAAATTCATGTCATGTAGCTTGATTGTGTCTTAATAACTTTTAATTAGTAATGCAACATTTCCTGGTATGTCGTATAAGGTTTGAAACGAAGCCGCAGGCTGAACATAGACATAATATTTTAATTATATAAGACAGAATAATGATCATAAACGTTCGTAACTTAATGACTTGCTCGTTTTATATAGAATCAAAGGAAAGGGTGTAACCTACGCAGTACATTGCGTAGGTATCTATTTTAAGAAATTTTGGTGAAATGCTAAAAGCTTATTGTAATTGCGCTAATGACAATGACAAACACATATTTTGCGTATGACATGAAATAAATAACACAGATAAGTACTGCTAATTATTAATCTCGTAGAAAATATTAAAAGTCCTATTTACTTGCTCGAATGAAACTTTTTATACGAAAAACAATCTATTTTTTTATCAACACATAGCTACTTAATAAAGTAGGTACTACATAACGTCCAAACAAAATCAATTACCGTCCCTTCAAAATTTCGCCGATCGAAACGATTAACAAAAAGTAAAAGTTTGTCCATTCAAGATTTAACGACCTAACGAATCACATCAATCAAAAGCGAATAAATCCAACGACACATTAAATTCGATTATTAAAATTCTAAACACTTTCTTGCTCGATTATCCTCGTATCATGGATCTGGCCCGTCATTCTTACAAATTGGTGCGAGCGAAAAATAAGATGATTAAATGGCTCATTCACACTAACAAGGCTTTGACGGACAACAAGAGGTGTGTCCATCTGTGAGGATACATTGCTCTTATGTAGTATGGATGGTTAAATATGTTATATGAATGGACATTAACAATCAATACTAGTCAATACGTTGAGTCTGGTTAATTATTTTGTGTAGACACTGAAAAAATGAAATATTAGTTTTAGCTTATTTAAGAAATTGTGCAAAATACAAAGCCTTCATAGATATACGAAATAAATTGATTAATTAAAAAATAAATTATATTTAATTAACCCTTGAAATTTACCTTCGTCAAGTGCCAATACAATACTAGGATAAATTGAAATAACACACAAAAGCACTTAGAACGTAAGTCCTGAGCTTAATAACGTCAAGATCAATCTAGAACTTCTTGAACGCAACTCAAGTTTTAATAAAGCCGTTTAAATGAAACTTAAGAATGTAATATCCTTCACGACTAAACCTTTAACTTTTTCTAAACTAAAGCTAGCTGTCGTCGCTTCAATCAAGTTGTCCTTCCAAGATTTCATTAACCGCCCACTGATTTCCCAGAAGGCTTTTATTAAGACCATCCGTACTATATCATACGTATTACAGAGATTAAAATATTTTTTGCCGCGGTTTTAATTTACTCAACTGTAAGATTATTCATATAACTAGTTGATCTCTCTTCTTCTGTAAATTGGGACTATGGTTCTTAATGTTTTGTTAGGTTGAAAGTTTTTATGATCGCTTATATTAATTATACTACATAGTTAGTACCTAAGTCCTACATTAACAATTGGATTTTCAATATCTGGCTTCTTTTTATATCATGCAGTTTCGTTACTATTTTAATATTCACGTCCATTATTAATTTTAGTATTAAAGTTGTATAACATCCTACTAATATTTTACACTTCATTTAAAATACACTTTTCTACCACTATAAGCTATGAACGATCTGACCTAACCTTCAGCGTCCGCTGGTAATCTAATAAACGTTTGGTCTAACATCAATGATATTCAGGATAGCCTCGGATAATCCGGTTATCGGATTATAACTGTGTTTAGAGCGTCGGATGAAAACGGAGGCAATAATTGATTACAGTATGATCGAATTAGTTTTACTTGGCTATGGCTTAGGAATATATTATCCTTAACAATCCCCTTTTAGGTTAATAACTTTATACGCTTTGTGTTACATTATGAATATGAATATTGATATAATATGTTTTTTGAATATTATATGTAAAGCAACGAATTTGGGAATAGAAATTAATTACTTATAGTATGTTACGATAATGTGAAAAATAATTGTGAATGAGATATACAAATAATGAGTTATAAATTGGTTTTATTTTATTAATAATAATTACGCGATCAAAAAAAATATACTCAATTACATATCAAGATATTATAAGTAGTAGGTAGTTCATGCGAAAAATATGTATACACATTACAATAGATAAACGTTTACAATATACATTTATACGGTCTGCAAAACAAGACAGACGAATAATGTTCTGTATCTAAAGTCTGAATAGAAGTTCTTTAGTGTATCTCATAAAATGTAAACAATTGAGAAATGTCGCGAGTCTAGACTGTCCTCTGCCATCTGCTTTAATAAACGTCTAAGATAGACACGTAGAGTATTGGAATAATACTCTTCGAACAGTAGGAAATAAATAGTTTTACGAATCTTTACTAAAACTTTTGAAGGATAATCCATTTATCGTGAAATGATCATTTCTTACCTTAAAGTAA
The DNA here is from genome assembly GCA_907164685.1 of Colias eurytheme. Taxonomy (NCBI): domain Eukaryota; kingdom Metazoa; phylum Arthropoda; class Insecta; order Lepidoptera; family Pieridae; genus Colias; species Colias eurytheme. The sequence continues at coordinate 234 of CAJQZN010038810.1, read as the reverse complement.
TACGTAGTAGTAATAAATACAATTTGGAGGTCTTCAAGAGGAGAGTGAACAGGTACATTTTAGGGAAGCGCGCTCCATCTTAGGTCACATCTCGCTTACCATCAGGCGAGATTGTGGCCAAGCGCTCCCCTATTGTACAAAAAAAAAAAAAAAAAAAGTTGTTACTATAAGGATAATCTTTGTATAATCCAAATGACTTTATAAATTATGTCCGCATATTATAAAGGCTGGTAT
>CAJQZN010038808.1:227-12328 GCA_907164685.1 Colias eurytheme | reverse complement strand
ACATAAGGACATAAGGACAGAGAAAGCGACTTTGTTTTATACTATGTAGTGATAAATCTCGCAGTAGAGAAATGTAAAATATGCTAGTTCGATCAATTATGTAGATCTACAATTAACTAAATCTACTTGACTGATTTGACGATATTGTACGCATAGTGTTTTCTTGTGTTGTTCGTGTATATTATATTTAATTAAAGATACGTAGTATATTATTATTAGTTTGTGATTAAAGTATCCCAGCACTAAACTCTAAAGCAACTAAGCCCTGGATTAGGCCTGAAGCCGAAATTTTAAACGAATCGGTTAACTACTTTTTGTGCGACAGAGAAACAAACAGACATCCGGAACAATTTCGTATTTATTCATTGTTTTGTACAATAGTAGTAGGACCTGCCTCGTTTAATTTAATGGTTGTTCTTTTGTAAATAGTTTATCTTCTTTTTGACTTTTATTTATTATATTTTGTGCATATTACATTAATAATGAACATTAAAAATAATTTATTCGCGATTGTTTATCTAATGTTGTACCATAAACATGCTTAAGTGAGACTCATATTATCCAGTCATAAATTAATAACGTTTACATTTTTCTTACCTGCTTAATATTTAATTGCGTTTTTTAATTGTGTTATTTCTTGAATTTTATTGTTTCCAAAATACATATTACGCCAATACAAATCATAATCCATGACAGAACGAGCCTATAAAATCATTATAAAAATCTTGTATTTCATAAATGTTTATCATAATCAGCTCGAACAATAAGAACGCTTCGCAAGTACGGCGCACAAAAAGAAACAATTAACGTTATTTTTTCCTCATTTTCGTACTCGCGGCCAAAAATAAAAACATAATTATGACGATTCATTTAAATAAGGTTTTATGAATGGAGCGGGTGTTATTTAGCAAAGTGTAACCTCGGCGGGGGTCGTCGACCTTTTGACAGGCCGCCATGCGCGGTAGCGACGCGCGGGAAACCCGAACGCTTTGCAAAGTGCTACGTTTTAATTCTCGGCTTTGGTATTCAGCGAGCGGATCGGCTATCTAATGACTGCCTGTTTAACTCCACTAATCATAGACGAATTAGCATCGCCGCGGCACTCGGAGGCTCCGCGGCGGGGCGATCAACTAGGCGTGGAAGAAGGGCCATCGTTTCGAACGCACATTCCGGCCGGTTTTGTGAATTTTGAGGCACGTAAACCTGTAATTACGCAGCTAAATATTTATTCACGAGGGGCATTATGGGCGAGTCGTGATTAAAATTCATAGTATCGCGGCGGCGCCATGTGTAGATTCCGACTTGTATTTGAATAATTGTCGCATTTCATAGATTTCCTTTGTTGTAAACATATAAATCATAGACTCAACGTATTTTGTCCTGGAGGCTTTTCCAATAACGTGACACTAATAATAAGCTTAAACTGTTTCGAAAATTGCCACTCCGTAGAGCAGCGTGAATGTGATGTAATTTTATGTGTCGGTTAGTCCAAAGCTATGCATAATTTTGAATATATCAGATCGAGTTTTTATACCTCTTTGATTTAATGTTTGTTGAACTAAAAGTCATTCATAAGGATATTATTTTGCTGAATAAGAACTCATCATCAAGTTCTTTTTATTTGTTTTCTGGTTGTTTAAAACAGATATGACTGAGTTTTAAACAAGATTCATCTCACTATCGCCATGTTAAATTATGTTAATTTAAATTTATTTATGGAGGCATAAAGACATTAATATAGAAAATATTAATTAGGTACTCCTTTTTTGGACTTAATGATTGAAAATCTAAACATTTTAAACAAATAAATATTCGGCTAAATACTTTGGTTTAGAAAAATACTTTTTCCATGAACTTCATCGATTATTTAAGCTTCATTAAACACAAATACAAAAATTCAAAACTTTCAATAAATAAGAATTTTATGTGTAGTTTGAAAAAGTTGTTAAGTTGCGATTTATAAAGAAGTCGTACTTACAGAATACTTTTAAAGTTTTTCTAATACTTTATTTCAATTGAAAATAAGCTTTTGAAATCATATTTATATTTCATTCTTACAACGACTATTGTGTATATTTTTGCAGAAATAATTTTATTTCTTCAATATATTTAAACAGTACACATCAATTTAATGTATGGTCATGAAGATGTTATATAATTTACTAGCGGTCCGCCCCGGTTTCGCCCGTGGTACATGTTTACGTTTTCTCTACATAAAAACCATCCTCGTACTTCAAGGAATATAATAAAAAAAGAATTATCGAAATCGGTTCAGCCTTTCTCGAGTTATGCGCTTACCAACACATTTTGCGATTCATTTTTATATATAAGAAGATTAAGAAGAAAGAAAGCTTTTCTCAAAAATTTGAAGATTAATAGCTAAAGACCTATCTTTATCTACCAAAGAGACACATTCACCGAAACTGTCCCACCAAAACATATTTTTATAAATAAACAATGATCAAATTATGTACCTAACTAGGTGTTTGATTTAAAAGCTCTAGGATTTACGTTCCCAATTACACCCTGCATTAAGTGGCCATGACCTACCCCTAGACCTATATATAATATCTATTCTTCTCTATAATTGATTTAGTCCCAAGCTTATTCGATTATCCGATCCGTTCGGCGGTAAATTTCAATCAAGTCGCATAATGCCAACAATTACGTTAAAATTAGTGGGGTAAAAATATCTGCAGAGAGTAATTAATTGAGAAGTGCTTTGCAGAATATACTTACTGAAAGGTGCTGAAAGGAAGAAGTGTTTTTGTTAATTTCGCATAAAGCTTGTTTATTCATACAGTACATTAAACATAAAGTTATCACTAAATAAGTACTTTTCCGAGTAAGGTTCTACCTGCGCCACTCATCATGTTATGTTATCAAAACATCTTATGTTTTCACATGGTTTTCACAAAGCCACGTTCGCTGATAAGTATAAATAAATAAATATTTCAGGAAAATTTTCACACACGGCATTGTCTGATCCCATACTAAGCTTCCGCTTGTGTTATGGAAACCAGATATATATAGATATATAATGTAATAAAATACTAATATAGATATATAAAATAATATAAATACTAATATAGATAACTAGATTTCCGCCCGCGGCTTCGCCCGCGTTTTCAAAGGAAAACCCGCATAGTTCCCGTTCCCGTGGGATTTCCGGGATAAAACCTATCCTATGTGTTAATCCAAGTTACCCTCTATATGTGTGCTAAATTTCATTGTAATCGGTTCAGTAGTTTTTACGTGAAAGAGTAACAAACATCCATACATCCATACATCCATACATCCTTACAAACTTTCGCCTTTATAATAGTATTAAGATTAAGATTAACACCCAGACACAGAGCAAACGTCTATGTTCAACACACAAATATTTGCCCCGGGTGGGAATCGAACCCACGACCTCTGGCTTGGAAGGCAGGGCCACAACCAACCAAGCCAACCGGTCAGTATTCGAATAGAATCAGCATAATAATATAAAAGGATAATTAGGTAATCTTTTCACAAATAATTTTCGGGAACGTCTATTTAAAAGGCCATTGCCTTACAATTTTCAGTCACATAGCCCTTGGGCTGCAAATGCGTCACCGACCATTAAATCTCTATCCATGTGTCCCCGCAGGCGTTCACCCCAAACCCCCGAACGATTTCTAAGTAATGAAGTCGTAAACATCCATATGCCCGAATTGCATTTTCAAGAAAACCCCAAGAACATAATATTGTTAGTGCCTTTTGTTTAAGTTTTGAAGTGAGACTTCTTGGCAATACCGTCACGTCATGGAGTAAGGCGACGAGTTTGAGACGTGTGCTCGGCACACAAGTTCTTTTTGTCAAATATACCAGAGGTTATATAATATTTTTGCTAATAACAAATTAATTAATTATCATTGTACATTTACCTTATTAGTTATAGATTACTACTAACAAGAATGTTTACAGATTGGAACGTAGACAGAGAACTCTGTCTACGGATTGGAAGCAAATTTGTACTTCTACGAATTATAGACTAAAAAACATTTTACGTTATTGCCATTTCCAAGAGTAAAAGCAAAGAAGAAGAAAAGCTATTATATTTGCTAAAAATTAAATAAAAACGTTACAAAATTTGAATGTGTAAAACCGAGCTTTATACTCTAGTTGTGAAAAAGGATGTAGTAAATCATAGTTCATTACATTATTATAAATTAGGTACTGTTACTATTTACCAGTTCATTGTGATAATTACATGAAAAATCGTCACACACAACATGCCGAAAATCGTCTTAGTCCAAATACAAATTAAGTTACAAAACATAATTTAGTACGTAGATTACTAGGCTTATCAAAAAATGTATATAAGAATGTAATCTAAAGTGCTTTCTTACCAAACATGCTTCCGGTACACTATATAAATGTGGTTGATCGCTAGGGTTGTCTATTACATAATCAAGGTAATCTACTATATAAAAATAAGTCGGGTTTTCCTTCCTAACGCTATAACTCCAGAATGCACGAACCGATTTCCACGGTTTTGCATTCGTTGGAAAGGTCTCGAGCTCCGTGAGGTTTATAGCAAAGAAAAGGTGTCTCTGGTGGCGAAATATAAACTATACAGCCAGCTTCTGAATAACGACGTAACTTGTTTATATGTAGTCTTTTGGACTTCAAAATATAAGTTATTACTGAAAAATATAGAGTACTCACTAAAAACCGATTGCTACGGTATTAAAACCACACATTGTTATAAATTTCGTAGCTACTGATGCAGTTCATTCATATAGTACGAAATATCCCATAAAATATACCACGAATGCATTTACTATTTACCCGACTACGGCAAAGCAAAAGGAGGGTTATGATTTTGACAGGCTATGTATGTATGTATGTATGTATGTATGTATGTATGTATGTATGTATATATGTATGTATGTATGTATGTATGTATGTTCATCTGTTCCCTCGTAACTTCTAAACTACTTATCAGAATTCGACAAATGACATATCATTAGAAGCGTCTTAATTGTCCGCTGGTTATAGGCTATATGGGGTTTCACAAAATCTAATGTGGCGCCCTCTAGCGGACAAAACATACAGCGTAAAAAAATAAAGTTAAGATAAATATGCCGTGTTTGGTATCATTTGAAAGCTTTTTACTTGCACATTTTGAATATATATATATATTACTAGCATTTGCTTGTGACTTTACCTGTATTCATGGGCTGATTGCATATAATTCACATCTTTTCGTTCATAGCTTCTTTATAAGTTCATCAATTTAACTTTTGTTTTATACTTTTTCAGCGTCGTTTTTTGTCGTAGTTGGGTTTTAATTGTTTTACTTTTTATCTTGTTTAAATTTTATACGTATAACATTGCACATTGACATGTAAGAAAGACGTCATACTAAGCCAGTAATTACCTCTGAAGGCGTGATATATGTCGTGTAACCACTATTTAATAATTTGGCTCTTGGACAGTCAAATTTAGCCAACTTTACAGAAGTAATATAGACCAAGCTTTTAAACTTTTTATATTAATACATTACTTTTTTTATTTAGTAACTTAAAATTAGTCGTATCTACAACGGGCTAAACAGTGAGGACATGTTTTCAATTTTAATTTTATAAGTACCTAGTTTTCTTTGTTTAGTTTTAAGTTTATAATTTTAAGATAAAATTGTAGATGAACATTTAAAATTAAGTAGTGGTAGCCCTATCACAGGTACTATGCTAGACAGGATATAATGCGGGTTAAACAGGAAATTGACTACTGGAATAAAAAACAACACCGATTTGAGTCTAGCCTCTCCCATGGTAATTCGCTTGCAGATTAAACTCTTTTAGGTATTCATTATTATATTAGAGAGTTGTCTATTTATTTAATTTTTAATAACTAATTTAATTTCTAGGAATCTTCGATTACTTTGTATTTTTAAACTTTTCAATAAATTTAATGTTTTCTTTAGGAAGGAGAAATTCATGTAGGTGTTTACCTACAAAAATAAGATGAACTTTTGCCAGATAAATTTTAGAAATATCACATTATATTAGGTATTTAAAATATTATGCATATGTAATACATAATATTATGTTTTAAAAATCAAATGACCGTTCTACATCCGTATATCACCTATATGTTAGTTACGTACTGATTGATAGACAAACACACAAATTAGTAATTGGCAATAGTACACATGACATATTTATCAATATTGCCAAAATCAAAATTGTCATATTTTATCATATGAAGTTCGTCCTTATAATTTACTTTTATGCGATCGTTATACAGTATGTAGTCACTAAAAAATGCTGCCTGAAATAGTTTTACTAAAGTCCACTATAGTTTTACTAACTATACTACAGACTATGTAAAGACTACAGGAGTACCGATGTATACCTATTAAACAGTTATGATACAAATAAAATTCAAACTATTCACATGTAGGTAATAATATAAGCAGAAACACAAACTATTCACAAATCACAATATATGTAAGTAGGTAATATAAGCAATTGTTACAATAATTTTGAACATCAAAGGCATCAAACTAGCCAACTTGTCGCTAACTTGCTGATTTGCTCATACAAACGCAACCCTAGTTAACACTTGCGCTAAACTAGGGTTGCCAACTTGTATTTTAACGTTCAATTAAAAAAAAATTTTTTCGAGTAAAAAAACTTTGTATAGGTATTAAATAAATAAAATTAGGTAATTTAACAACAACGTTCACATTAATGTTAAAAACATGATACAAAATACATGTGTACGTATGTATTTTACATCGTAAAGTACTGGAAAACAAAAATCGCTTTTTCTATACACTACAAATTGGTATGAGTGACAAATTGTGTTATTCCTTTATCATTTCCAATTTGTATAGATATCTCACTTATATTTCAGCACAAACCGCAATCACTAGTTACAACAAACAAAGCAATTTTCCTAACCAATACTAATACGATGTAAATAATTCAAAAAGGAAATCAATCAATACCCACACAGTAAATTATAATTAATCCATTGACAACCCTACGCACATTACAGCCCTCATTGTGAACAAATCGATCATTCCGCGCCCTTGAACCCTAGAAAATTATATTAAAAACAACCCTCTAGGCTAGAGCTAGGCTTGATAACTAACAAAGTCAAGGTTTCTCTCCCCTAGCTAGAATTACAATAAAATTATTTATTGTTAGTGCAAGGCCATTATTCTATTTAGAGGTCAAGTTTATCGTACTTATTCTGTGCAAAAATAGTGAAATTGTGTAAAACATTAGGGTAAATAGAGGTCAGCTACCTACACAATACATTATAGGTACGGGGTACCCTCTTATTCTGTAACCCTACTTATCCACGATTCGTATTTTCAGATTGAATTATGTCGTAAAGAGGGGCTTGAATTAAAATAAAGGATACTTTTAGGTAATATGTAATTACGAAACAACAAAAAATGACAACGATGATGATGAATAACGACCAACTTCCACCCACTACACACAGGGTAAGCAGCAAATGTGCAGGAGATGCACGTTCATAATTATTACATTTAGGGCAGTATGCGCGCAAACCAAAGCACATTACCTATTCACTCTATTGCATCGCATAATAGTGTTATGAAGGAGAAGGCCAACAGAAAGCATTGAGATCAGGCGTAGAACAGCAAAACGTGCAAAATCATGGAGCTGTTCCAACACCGCAAACCCAGCATCTTTATCTTATTCTCAAACCAGAGTCTCTAGTGCTGCTAACCACTCTACCATCAAGACAAACTTGAACCATTTAACAAAGTTCTTAACTACAAGCATAACCGCTCCATATTAGTTTGATATCCGTGTTTTGCTCTTAAGGGGGCGCATAAAGCAAAATAACCAATCTTCTATTAGATGATACGTGTAATATGCAAGACCAAATCTAAAAAATAAAATATATATCAAACTAGATGATATGTTCAACGATTCTGTTTAATCAAAAACATAAAATATTAAAATTTACTCGATAAAAAAAATCACCAAGTTAGCTCTAATTTTCACACTTTTACGTTTTCTACTTGACATGGTAATACTTATTATGATTTTTTTTTCATAAACAATTATATTAAAACATTTGCAAGATATTTGTCAGAGCATTTTGTGTAATAACTTTTAGTTTTGGTTTTATCTGCGATAAACCACTTTTGGCGCTCTTTTTTTCTCGAGATAAACGTTTGGTTTTGTCACGATAAAAGTGGTTGTCATGCCATGTCAAGTAGAAAACGTAAAAGTGTGAAAATTAGAGCTAACTTGGTGATTTTTTTTATCGATTAAATTTTAATATTTTATGTTTTTGATTAAACAGAATCGTTGAACATATCATCTAGTTTGATATATATTTTATTTTTTAGATTTGGTCTTGCATATTACACGTATCATCTAATAGAAGATTGGTTATTTTGCTTTATGCGCCCCCTTAACTTCAGCTATTACGGGAAGCCGGGGAGAGTTGGGAAAAACTTTATATAGCAGTATAGCACCATTAAGTCAGATCTTAGATATTACATATGTATATATATCTTGCCAAGCGCTACGGATTTGTGATAAAAATGTAGTTACTCTTTTTTCCTTGATAATAATAATACCTATATGAAACGGCTTTTTGAACTTTGCGTTTAGGGCAATTGAGATTCAAAATCAGTATGTTTCATCTGGTATAAAAATATCGAAATAAAGGACAATACTGGGATAGTACGCAAGCGAAACCGCATACTTAAACTAGATATACATTGACGTGATTCTGTTTCCCCCATACAATAATAACCCTTGAATCTATATTATAACTAGAACGGAGCAAATTATAGCATTATATTATTTATGACTTCCTAAAATAGATGACCTATTATTTGTGGTCTATTGCGTGGGGGTTGAAAATAATCTTGACTGATAAAGTCGTATATAAATACGATAAGCCAAGCAGATTTAATAATAGCATTGAAGAGCTCTAAGTATAGATCAATCTGTTGATAATTTTTCACCCTAAAGCCTATTTGAACCCCTGACGCAAATGAAGGGTGTAATACGTGTACAATGTATACCTATTTGTGTGTCCCTCTGTAGCATCGTAATTCGTAGCTCCCAAAGCAATGAAACTATTTCAATAAAGTATTTTTTACGTATAAAGTATTTTAAACCACGGGAAATCGTAGTTATATTTGGCGAATATAGAGGAATTCGCTATATATTCCGCTCTAATTTACATTAGTCAGTAATTATATTTCTAATCTAGTGGCCCATACATCACAATCCCACTTTACGTCACCCAACTTTAAGCTCTAAAAAGCGTGTAAGAGTCGACCCTTCATATCCCACTGTCCCATCGCAATTCCATTTTACATCATGCGCCCTCTTCACAATCATGGGCAGCGTTGGCCAAACAAATCGGCGATTATGAATAACATAATGACGGCCGATTCTAGACATAGGCTCTAGACTATCGTGATTGCCTCAAGTCGCCCAACGCTGCGCATTGTGAAAAGGCCTATCAAATATATTATTTTCTAATTATATACCAGCGTCACCTATTAAATGACGCGTCACCGACCATCCTACAATCGAGCTATCTTCTACGCCGCACGATCGTCATGTACTACAACTGAGGCCCAAAGAATTTTACGATCTTTATTTATAGATATTTATTAATAAATCTTACACGCTCGCTGCTTAAACAAAAACAGATACGATTTTGTTTACCATTCGTATTACCCAATCACTACATTAGGTTAAATTCGAACACATGTATGTTGGTTGATATTGTTTTAATAAATATTAAATCGTCAATGTTATATTATGATTTAAGTAGGCCTCCACGTGTATGTCTGTTTATGCGTAGTACCACCACCACTCAACCAAATTTGAAACTAAATAAAATGTTCGTAAATATTCTTTTCCGGAAAATTAAAAGACCTACGCACTTATTTAATAATTTATTAATACAAGTAGGTAGGCGAAGTACATCCTGTGTAAATAATAAAATTTCAGGTCAAATTAATTATTTCCGTGGTTTACGTGGGCATCCGGGCTAAAACACAACTGTAGGGATGTAATTTATAAATAAAAAGATTCTGTACCTATGCTCAGAGTAAGTCGAAAGTCGAAACCAATGTTTCTTTGTTAATTATTTTATAAACTGTTGTTAAATCGATCCAAACATATTTTATTCGAATATTACCTAAGTAAAAATGCTTCTATTTTTTACAAAATCACATCCATAGAGCAAAATAGAGTGTGACGATATTTGAATAAATAATCTAAAATATCTTACGTTCACAAAACAAAAGGGATATCTTAGACTTGTAGCAAAGTCAAAGGCGTCCCTCGTTCAATATAACCTTTTGGGATCACTGTCGACAGCTGTTCCCAAACTTTATTATTGCAAGATATTTCACCGCATTTTGATATAAAGAAAATCCTATAAATTACAGAACTAGGATTCACACGTGGCGTCACTCGCATCGTTTCAACCACAATTTCACCTCCGAATATTTGTTAATAAAAAATCTCTTCGAGTATCTATAGGTATTTATCTTAGTATTGTTAACATGCAATTGTTTTAATTTAGTGAACTACTGAAACACCTCTCGGCTCTCAAATCTTTTTTGAGCAATTTCCTAAACTACATTTTTTATTTTACACACCATAAACAACAAATTACACTCAAATACAAATTAATAACAACACAACTTCATATAATTAATTATGATATCTCTACAAAATCTAAACCTCTCAGCATTATAATTTATTAGTTACAAAGAAACTAACAAATGTACCCGTCAAACATTTCTTTACAAAAACGTTAAATTCAACAATATTAAAATACATCCTAATTCCTACATAACTAGAGTCATTTATCAATGAATTCTATATACATCAACATACATAACCAACACAAGTACTTGACTTAAAACAAATAAACCTTGTAAAAACATTACATAAACAGTACATTGTAAATGTTTTTGCGCTTGTAAATCAAATTTTCACGACCGTATTAATCAAAACAATCTCACAAAATATTCGCGTAGTTGTGATTAGTATGTACTCAAACATGTGGTTTTACTACTTCCGTAAATTTTTGAGTAATCTACGTATTTATTTTTTTAACTCTATTTAACATTACGTCGAAAAACTATTCAAAACTTAACTTCCATTATTCATAATATTTATTTTTCAACTATTCTCTCTTTAATTTTACATCACAAAACTTATAAATATAACAATTCAAATGACAATCGACAGGTATTAGATATGGGAAAGAAAAAAAATAAATCATCAATATTCTGTGTACATACTACAATTATACAAAACACAACCCATTCGTGATTTCATGGTAATTTCATCCCCATACAATACAACAACCAGCAACAATTTTACGAAAGCCGTTTAAAATATTTACATGGTAAAAAGCTAAAATTTTGTATTAATTCAAGAAATCAGTATAAAACATTACAATCGACCCACTACGAGCCATTAAAGTAGACAGGTGTACGTCCCTCCCGAGAGCGCCTCATTAGCCGCCACCGGACTTGCGACCTTCACTATTTGAAATAACGTCGATATTCCACCGCCACGCCGAATCACGCTACACTAGTGCGTACCATAAAAAAAATCTTCATTAAACTTCGTGACGTTGCTCAAAGATTACGCAATGGAGACTCGGCGTTGAATGAAAACGTTTTTTATTTACACACAGCTCGGACGGTGCCAATTTATTAGCAATTGTAGCAATTTTGGAGTTAAACCGGTTATTTAGTGAGGCCGTACGATTAGCCTAATAGAGTTCGGACAAGCCGGATTTGTTACACGTATATCTTATTGGACGGATAGGTACGTGTTTGTTAAAAGCTTCTGTTGTTTAATATGTCGGCTAACGTACTCCTTTACGATATTAATTATGTTTACATCTATGTGTTACAGGTTAATAGGATTTGTCACATCTGCGTGTTTCCGACTCTTTGTGCGCGCAAAGTTGTCTGGGGCCCTACCGCCCGGCGCGTCTAAACATCGCCAACAGCCACGTTGATAACGTTGTTTTGAAATTATAATTTATTGGCTTTAAACTACGATTTAACTAACGTTCAACGT
>CAJQZN010038807.1:21988-35413 GCA_907164685.1 Colias eurytheme | reverse complement strand
TTTAAATGTATGTAATCATTTAATTATACAATTGTTTTGGCAAAAAATACCTTTTTTATCATCAGAAATGGTCCAGCCGTTTACCATCTATGTATTTAAACATACTAACAAAAAAAAAACTTTCGCATTTACATCATCAACGTGGGTAAACATATAAACACATTATTTCATTGTACCATACTATATGTACATATTTGAATTTATATAAAATTTAATTAACTTTCGTTTGTCAAAGCGACATTTCAACGAGTATATTTTTAACCAGTTTCACGACTTGCTGACAAAGTTTTTGATAGCTTACACATTTATGATAAAATGGAAAATGTATGGAAATATAGGTTATGGGCCCTCTTCACGATGGGCAACGTTGGCCCAACAAATGATGGTAGATGTTTGTTGCCATTACAGCGATTATTAAAACAGCTACAATGGCGGCCAAGCATAGACATAATATATATCTTAAGTAAAAAAAAAATATATATATATATAGGCCCTCTTCACTATAGAAATTATTTTAAATTGCAAGTAATGAAAAATGTAATGATACTAACATAGTTTGAGAATCATGTCACCGACAAAAATGAGTCTTTATTCTCGAATAAATCAATGAATTATAAAATGGCCCATTACATATTTTTTCTATTTCATACATTTTCCATTTTATCTGACAGATATTCAGAACTTATCCAGCAGGTGTGAAACCGGGTGTTTAAATATGTATTTATCAGTAGGCTCGGAAGTTTCTATTGGATTTGAAAGCTCCGCCGCCGGTTGGCGAAGAGTTGAGAAATAGCTCGATATACCTGTGCTCCATGTTGTTTTTGTCCCGTCGCATTGCCTGCAATATTAACAAATATAAATATTAATAAAAAGCGTGTGTGCCGAGAACACGTGTCAGAAGTGAAACTTCTTTTGCAAAAGTCAAAGATATAAAAATCTTCGCCTTACTACTACGTGACGGTATTGATATAATTTCATAAACCACCAAACGTGTTTAGTTTGGTTACATTGTTATTGGTATGTTTTGTTCTGCTGGGGTATTGTTCCCGAAAATTATCTTTACATATCCTAATAAGAATTTTTCAAGTAAGTGTTATACCATTTTGTAGTACTTTTTTTTTCAGTACACTTAGAGGAAGTTGAGTGAAATCGTAATTACTAAGTCCTTGATTGGACAAAAACTTAATTTTCTTTAAAATATTGGTTAGATATGTATTGTTTTTCTTATTTCAATTTCAAAAAGGGTTATTGACGATAGCATAACAGCAATTTTTTTTAATATACCAATAATTGTAGGTCATCGGGGGCAAAATCACCTCACAAGGTTTAAAATTTTATTTTTTTTTTATAAATGCCTTTTATTTTTTTAATACCTAGAGGGGAATTTTTTTATTATTTTTCTGGTGACTCTCATGACCACCCCTATCACCCCTATTCCTAGCTACGTAACCTTTTGGGACACCCTGTATATCAAAATATAATAAAAACTACACAACTCAAAAACAACTAAAAAACTGTAAAAAATTTGACCTTTCACAAAGTAAAGTGTTAACCTAAACAAATAATAATAATGAATATAAATTATATGTACCCGCATAGCATCATCATGGCATTCAAACTCGACATCTGCTTCACCAGAGGGCCGTCCACTGTTGTCGTACAGGATTGTTATATTCACGGGACGAATTGGTTTGAAGAACTGCACATATATATACATTAAATTAGTAAGAAAAAGATAAATAAATGGATATATACATACATAATAAGATGCAAGATTAATACATATAAATAGCAAGCAAGAACTGTGGAACAATTTAGTAACATGCTCACGCATAAGGTCAATATATAACCACAAATCACAATTCACAAACAATACAATACTTCGAAAGACATACAAAGTTACATTTTTATTTTATACTAGCTTTCCGCCCGCGGCTTCGCCCGCTTTGTCTAAAACCTAATAAATAATATACTAAAACCTTCCTCTTGAATCACTCTATCTAATAAAACAAACCGCAACAAAATCGGTTGCGTAGTTTTCAAGATTTAAGCATACAAAGGGACCTAGGGACAGAGTAAGCATCTTTGTTTTATAATATGTATGTAGTGATGATGACAATTATTTTTAAATCTGCACTGCACATTGTCCACATTAACTCTGCTTTAATCTAAGCGGCAAAAAATACCCCTAAATGTCTAAACATCTATCCAAAATGTCTTGGTAACAGTGGGGTATGATTAAGGATGATATAAAAACTTCTAAATATAAAACATCGTAATGATATATTAAAATAATATATCTTACATAAGCAATATCCTGCGGCGTGGCCTTAAACGGCAGTCCCCTCATGTGTACACAGTGCATGCCGCTGTTGCGGCGCATGCCACCACGCGCTGCGCTAAAACCGGCGCCTGCGCACAAATACATATTAATATGAGTATTAATCATTATTCAATTTAATTATAATTAACGTGATGTTAGGAAAAATGGAATGGAGTAGTGAAATATGTTTAATAAAGCATTTACCATAGTTCTTACTCCAATTTGATGAAAGCATATTCAATATTATGTTTGAGTATGAAATAGGTAAAAGAAATCACAAACCCTCACCCCTCCCAAAGGAGCTCCTGCCCCTTGCCCCGAAGCGTCCCGCGAACCGATCGTTCCGGTCGTACGGAGTGGGGCGAGCCCCCCGCGGGCGGGCCCCGCCGTCCCCGCGGGACGCGTACGCTCGCACCTCGTCCGGGGAACTTAGGAACACTTCTATGTACCTGTAAATGTTTAAATAACTGGTCAAATTTTATTTTTTTTGATAAAACAGTGTCTGTAAAAGTACGTAAGGATTTGGTAAAGGTATTTTATAAGTTTTAAGGAATGTACTGGAAGCTTGGGACGCGTATGCTTGCAACTCGGAGAACTTAGGAATACTTCTATGTACTTATAGTTTGGATAAGTTGTCGGAATGTATTTTTGTATTGAAAATGGTGTTCAAAAGTTTTTGTACTGGAAATGGTATGGTTTCTTGGACATTTAGGTATAGTTTGAAAGTTTAGGTTGGGATGTGTAAGGCCATTCTCCCATTACGATATGCACAGGAGATTCAAGTATCCTGCAAGTCTCGGAGACTAGTCGCCGCGGAGTATCTCACATACATTTGTATGTAGGCTCGCACACTACGCTACCGGTACAATGTACCTATGTGAGACATTCAGGATACTTGAATCGCCTGTGCGTATCGTAATGGGAGAAGGGCCTTAAGGTATGTGGATAGTGACAATAAACCTCGTTTAGCTTAGGAACACTTCTATGTACCTGTAATAGTGTCAAAACATGATTTTTTGATAAAAGAGTCTGGAAAAGGTACGAAAAATATAAATCCGATATAGGATTTGGTAAAGGTATGTTTAGAAATGTCAATTTGGAAGATTTACGGCATGTAGATAGAGGCATAGAGCTAGAAGTCGCGGAAGGCGCGTACGTGACAAAGATGTGAGATTTTGATCATCTAGTCGTTATATTAAAATAAATACAACGTATCTGGAAAGTGTACAGAAAATGGTTTATGTTTAAGTATTATGGTTTCGGTGGGTAAGATATAAGGGAAATATCTTGAAAGGGTAATATAATTTCTTGCCAAGGAATGTAATATGGAAATATGGATACAGTGTTTGGAAATAATATCCTTTTTGTTAAAATACAAGAAATGATGTCAATAGTGAATATGAAAATTGATAAAAAATTGAAAGAGTAAGCACGGATTGTAGATTGTATAAAAAAAGTAGTGATTGAAAATAAATGAACATGTATGATAATATATTGTGTGTAATACGTTCTTCGTTAACATTTTGGAAATATTGAAACATGATAAGTCCCTCATCGAATCGAATCTTTGGACGTATCGGTAAAAAAAAAGCGTAAATCAAAGAAAAAAGGAATATACGCTTCCTACGAACTACGATATCTTTGATTTGGAAATATTTTTATAAAAAAATTACGTCAAATATTGTACCAAAATGTATCATCTGAATTTTATCCATATTGTACAACAAAGTACTGCGGAAATTATATTATTTTCCACTTAAATCAGCCAGTTAGTGCCTACAAATGTTGTAAAAAGTAGAAAAATAATGTGTTTCATGAAGGGAAAGAATAAAAATAACCGCCACAAAAAAAAGAATGACATTTTTTTTCAACACCCAAAGCCATTGTTCCTTTTTTGAAATACCACAGATTACGCAAAACTTTTCCCGCCTCTTCGTCTTCCCTCTTCAGTTTCCCGCCGCTCCCCCACGTCCCACCTCCCACCTCCCCGCTCCCCTCGCCTGACAACTCAACATCCAATCACGTGTGCATTTCACAAACGCGACCATAGAAAATAAAACATTGTGACCACGTTGCGTTGTGACGAAAAAATAATTATGTTTGTGAATTCGCAGTTATCTATAATTAACTTAAAAATAACATGCACTTTTAATAATTCAAGATATTTTATGGTTATAGAACATTCTAGAGTAGTAGGTATGTAGTTTAAAAAAGACAAAAGATTAAGAACCAAAGGAAAAAAACAAAACACCCATATTATTAAAATATAATCTATAATTACAGAACTAACTATTAATGACAACCAAATTATAATATGTTCTTATCATACTAATGTATTTTTTCATCTTTATAAGGATTCTAAAATCATCAGACTACATTTAGCTAAATCTATAAATAGGTTAAGTACCAAAATAAAACGATAATAGATATTGATATAATATTAGGAATTATTCCTTATAAACAAGCATGCCATTTTAATTTGAACTCTAACAAAATAACAAGTAAAGAACAAAATGTATTCACAACATGATCACAAGTTTAGGTCAGCGTTTTTGAAGTGCAATATTAAGCCCTTATTTAACTATAATTATCCCAAAAGTTATCTTATTGTAGACTCAATAAGGTGGAATTTATGATTTATAGATTTTGTCACAAATATTTAAAATTTTCACAGTTTTATTTACTTTTATAATTGTTCTATAAATCATATACATCCAAAATGAAGAGGTCCCTTATCCCTCTACACCAAATAACTGAATATTCTTTGCGGATATTAGGAAATGTTGTTCATCTAGTCACCTACACCTTTATTGTATGAAATTTATTAAAAACTAATATTAAAAAATACTATTTAGGAGTGCCTCTTAAATGGATAATCTGTCTATCATATTCTCTATTCCTAACAAAAAATAAAGAAATATGTTACTCAATGTTTAAATTAAAAGAAATAATTAGTTGATGTGTTAAAAACTATACATAGATAAAATACTTTATAAACTAATTCATGGTGAAACCTCTTTACACAACCAATATCCCAAACACATCTCATTTCAAACCAAAAAATAACAAAAAAAAATTTTTTTTTTCAAAAAATCTCATCAAAATCAGCCAAGAGGTTTCACATAACGACAGTACCAAATATCCGCAAAGCCGATACAAATTCCCCCCACCTGTGTCCTATTTTCTCCCTGTCCCTGCTGAGAGCGTCTTGCGCGCCCGTTTTGTCAACGAAGTATACATACGCCTCGCCCGAGGCCCGCCCCGTGTGGTCCGATAGCAAGTGCACCCCCTCGGGGGCCACTTCCAGCCCTGCCCGCCCGATAAATACAGTGTTTTGAATGTACCCATATGCGGAGCCAGAATAACTATACTATTTGCTAGGATATGATAACTGACACTATTTATCATTTCTATCTATGCATTTGATTTTTAACATTCAAATGCTTTATAAATATAACATTTTAAAGAATAGAATATTCAATCACATGGCGCAATTTGAATCAGGCGGAAGATGCAGGTTCGAATCCTGCCTTGTGATCGAATTTTTTCGATTCTTTAAAAATGTATATTTCTATCTATGTTTTAAACTATTGAGGATGTTCAGTTTAAAACTATAGCTATTGTAAGTGTTATGAAAATGATATAAAATGTGATATTTATCGATTTTATTTTAATAGAAATTAAGGGATTTTTTCACAGTTACTGTAGACTAATTGCTATTGAATATGGTACAAAGTGTGGTAGTTATTTTGGCTCAAATTAAAATAGTATGACAACAAACCTATACGGTTTGAATAAAATTAATAACATGAACAATATACAATTTAAAACTTAAATCTGTTATATTATTATAATGAACACAAAAATGCAGTGAAAATATTTAGAAATCTCATTTTTTTTAATATTGCATTTCCACTATAGTCATATTTTAATAAAATATTACAATTAAAGATAAAATACAAAAACTTACCATCAAAGAATTGAATAATTTCCTCTTTAGAACAACCAAAGGGCAAACCCCTGAGCTTGACGACACCCATATCATCATTAACATTGGGAAGTGATTCAAAACCATTTTCCGTCTGTTTCATGGCATTCAGCGCCCACTCCATGTCTTGGTGGTCAGTGGAGAAGACTGTAAAATAATAAATGATATAATAATATCACTACACAGTATAAAACAGTCGCTTTTTCTGTCCCTATGTCCCTAATATGCTTAAATCTTTAAAACTACGCAACGGATTTTAATGTGGTTTTTTGTAATAGATAGAGTGATTCAAGAGGAAGGTTTTGGTATATAATTTACTAGGTTTTAGACAAAGCGGGCGAAGCCGCGGGCGGAAAGCTAGTAGTGTTATAAATTAATTCCCAACTGGCAACCGAAACCGAGTGGGTGGTTATAAAAATGAGCTGAACAGCGGATTTGACACACTTTCTGTTGGGCTCTTGTTCTCTGGGTTGTGTTTAGTTGTGTTAATTATTAAAATATTGTTGAAGGTAACCATATAAAATCATTTTGTAAGGAATAAAACCTTTCAACGTTGAATTTAAAATCCCTAAGAATAGACAACAAAATATTGAATCACATTAAATTAAGAAACTTGAGGAACCTTCCTCGTAATGTATATTTAAATATTATTAGTAACTGACTAGTTTTAGATGTTCCCAAAACTGAATCTCATTATTGTTTTACTTGTAAGCATTGCAAACATGTTGAATTATATGTTATATAACAGGAATACAATTGTATTTACCATTACACAGCATCATTATATTGTAACTGGCTCTATGTAACTTAATTTAATTAAATTCAAATCTAACCTTCAATGTATCTTTTGCCCATGTTTTCTTTGTCTTTCTTTAATGCTTCTTCTACGTCTGCTTGGCTTACAACCTCTACGAAACATTCTCCAGAGGGTCGGCCGGGCCGCACTTCGGTTAAATGAACGCCTGTAATTCAAGTCTTAGGATCAGAGAGAAGTTCTATGAAAATGTTCTATGTTTTGGGTATTCAGAATTAAATTATAAGTAAAATACCTTCTTTATTATTCAAAACGTTGACGCCACTCAAAAAATCGAGAACATCTTCAACGGTGGTGGAGAAAGGCAAACCACGCAGTTTGATTATGTGGCCTCCGTCGCCCGAACCCAACATTATTACGGTTGTAAGAAATGTATATCACAGTAAATTAAGTTCTCAGTAGTGTTTAAAGGAATTCACAAAGTTTATATCCAACTAGGATGTACTATAATTTTCACATTAAAAATAGACGCTTTGATTTCTTTTGCGGCGTCGTTCTTGAATAATTGACGTCTAATTTTTATTTTTTATGCACACCACTGACCACAGAATATACACACTGCACAGACCTACAAAGAATAACAATTCTATACTTTATGAATTCCACAAAAGGTGTATATTTTAGCAGTACATATATTGTTTAGAAGGATCACAATTTTTCAACATATTTCGCTCACGATCGCGATCCAATGAATTATTAAATCCATTTATGTAGTATTGTTAACATTACAATGTGCATTTTAGGTATATATTCTCTGTATAGACCACAAGGTATTCATTTAATAATCTGTGGCATAAACTATTGACTGTTCTTTTCATGCTTTCATGTGTCAATTTTGTAATTTGTTGTACTTTTCGGCTGTTTCTGTAAAATGTTCAAATAATTTTATAGAAGTATTCGTTGATTGATTATTCAAAGTATAAACGATCAATGACTATTTGCAGACGTGGGATAAATAAATTGACCTGAAAAACAATAAATTTAACAAAAATGACTGTGGACGGCGACGACAAACCGTCCAGGGACCGTGTGTTCATGGATATTTCTATCGGAGATCTTCCTTCAGGCCGGATAGTGTTTGAGTTATTTAACGATGTGGCACCGAAGACCTGTGAAAATTTCCGGGCCCTTTGTGCAGGCGATAAGGGGGTTGGGAAGACGACAGGAAAGCCATTGACTTACAAGGTTAGCTTCTCAGCATTTAAGATTAAGAAAGTAATTTTGCTAAGTTATTAGTCGATAAACTCGTTTATTTTTCACGTGTGATGTGTTTTAGGGCATGGTTTTCCACCGAGTGGTAAAAGATTTCATGATACAAGGCGGAGACTTCACTAATGCAAATGGAACCGGTGGAGAATCAATTTATGGTGGAACCTTTGAAGGTAATTATTAATTCTATTCATCCTGCTTGAGTATTTATGTAAGTATATTGTTATTATTAATTACCAGCTGCGCTCTGCAGTCTACAGTTTCACCCGCGTGGCTCCGCTCCTGTTGGTCTTAGCGTGATGATATATAGTAGGGATGTAACGATACCGATACAGATACCGATATATCGGCAAGCCGATATATCGGTATCGCCGATAATAAATCAACCGATACCGATATTTTTTTATTAAATTCTTTCTTTTCTTTTATGTTTTTGCATTGTATTCATTCATATTGTTTTATTTCTGTTTCTGTAATAGTGTTAAGGAAGAGCGGAACCTCCTGACACAAGCATTTTATTTGCTTACTAGGAGTGTTACAATCACAAATTTGTTTATGTAAAGGAAAGAAATAAATAATTTTGAATTTTTTTAATTTTTAACGTGATAACGTTTTTAAAATCGTTTTAATCGGGTGACATGTTCATAAACTTGTGTCACACCAAAACCTCACGAGCGCGATCGCAGGTATAACGAGAGAGAGACGGACCGATCTCCCGTTTCATCTCGAGCGCTGCCACTGCATTATGTTATCACGTAAACATCTCGATCGTAAACCTACTTTACAAACAACCAATTTTTTTGATATCAAATAATTCAAAAATCCGCGCCCAATGAACGATGCGGGAGGCCGCCCGCGCGTGCGCACTTTGTTTTCTGAAAAAACTCTACCAATACTGCCGTCCTTTAACTAAAAAGCTGTTAACCCTCAAATGGTCAATTTTCAGTTTTAAATGTAAGGTGATAGAGTTCAGAATTCTCTATCTTTCTGTCTAAGAATCATTTCTCTAGCATTAATAGTTATAAATATATGAAAATATTGTAAGCCGTTAAGTAACACAATTTTCAGCGATTCCATAACTTGAAAGCGTCTAATCAACACTACTTCGCTAAATTTTCTTTAAAGTACCTTAACCGCCAGATTTAATAATTATTTTTCAGCTTTTTACTTGACTAAAAGTACGTTATCAGATTATACTTGACTATAGGGACGCAAAAGGACTATAACTGCTTTATGATATGCTTTCATATAACGATTCCAATGGAAATCCTTACCTTATTTGCAGTTACTCGCCCTTAACGCTTTTTTAATTAAGTAATTTTATTTAGGAAAAATTCTAATAACACTTTTTTGCTTAGCTACAAAGCAGCTAACCGTCATTTTTTAGCTAAAAGGCAGTTATCCGATTCTGGTGATGCATCAGTTTTGGGGATGAGAGTGATGATGAAATAATTTGGCATTTTTATTTAAAAGAATACGATTAACAGTTGTCTCTGTTAAATGTTGGTAACTTTTTATGCATAGGTAATTCACTATTTATTTTTCTACCAAGACATCGATATCGGTATCGGTATCGGTATCGCCGATACATTACTACAAATATCGGTATCGGTATCGTATCGGCAAAATCATGTATCGTTACATCCCTAATATATAGCCTATAGCCTTCCTCGATGAATGGGCTATCTACAACCGAAAGAATTTTTCAAATTTGACTAGTAGTCCCTGAGATTAGTGCGTTCAAACAAATAAACTCTTCAGCTTTATAATATTAGTATAGATTGTGGTCAGGCCTTGCTCATTTATAAATGTTTAATCAGTGTATAAATCATTGCTATCCTATTGCAGATGAGACGTTTGAACTGAAACATGACAGTCCATTCCTATTGTCAATGGCTAACAGAGGCAAAGACACAAACGGTTCACAGTTCTTTATGTAAGTTTGGATCCTGCGGTGAGATGACGGGCAAAGCGATGGTTTTTGTTACTATAAATCAAGTTCTTAAATTAATATTGCTTTTAAAGTTTTTTTTATAAATAATTGCTGTGAGTTCAAATATTGTGCATAGAAGGATGAAATATGAGCATACTTTGATATGTTTCTCTTTAATGCTTAGATTTTTGTTTCTAATATCTAATAATGAATTAATTTTAGTCTGTTTTCAATTCCCACATATAAAAATATTATGCTTCTATCTCTTTTGTGTATAATTAAGAGCTTCTTACAAAAGAAAGTTAAAATATGTATTTAAGTTTGATATTTTAATCTATTAGTAATTATATACTCTAATTACTATATATATACCATAATAACCAAAAATAATAATAACATATTATTTAATTATGTTTTATAACATATTTCCAATCATAGTGATTCCAAATATGTTTCAAAACATACATGAAACTTGTGTGTAAGCTACGCCCTGAACTACACTGGGCGAGCGAGTGACAATGACATATATAACATGCGTTGTGTAAAGGTCGCGCAGGCAGCGTCGCGGCCCGCTATCATTCTATGTGTTCTGTGTGTTGTAGAACAACACAGCCGGCGCCGCATCTCGACAAGTGAGTGGATTTTGTTATTTTTCTAAATTTAGTAATAAACAGATTTTTAATTATATGTTTATCAGCCCCCCTAGACAAGTGGCTTTCTAGAGATACGTTTATCTCCAGCTTACGTCAATCTCATACATTCATAATCTATTCTATTAAACTTAACGCTAATAGAAAGCCACTTGTCTAGGGGGGCAGGTTGTTTTCTAAAAGTGTTATTTACTTTATTATCCATTATTCTGTAGATTCATGTACTTACAGAATTTTTTTAAATATTAGTTTTAAATGTAGCTTGATTAAAGAAACAGAATTAAAACATACTCTGCAAAATCAAAAACTTAGGACCTGGATTACTCCATGGAGTTTCCACTTTGCTTTAGTTCGCTTTCCAACTTTGACCCAACTTTTCTATTCTTGACATTCATATTGTGGAAACATGCTGATAGCCGCCCGTGTTATTATTGCTCTCTTTAGGGCCGATTTTTCAATGCTTGGATAAAGCTTATCCGTCCAATAAAGTATTACACGGTAATATTAAAATGTCACGTAAACTGTCAAATACGGGCAATTAGAATACGTTTTTAAAATGGTAATTTTATATGTAGGGACACACATATGCAATTCGCTGATTGAGCTTTTTGTATATGTGTGCACCACATTGTTTCCCCGACGCTTTCTACATTATTAGAATTATTATTCAGTGCATAACGGCTAGCTTAAACAACACATATTGTAAAGAGGAATAAAAGTGATTAAAGTAAAGGTGTTATTATTTAACAACCTTGGGGGCAGAAGCACTACTCAACATTATACATAATTCGATGAATATGTTTTAACCAAAGATTGAAAAATCAGCCCTTAGTCGTAGAATATATTACTATTGATAAGCATCCATATCTTAATCTTAAATTCTTAATACTATTATAAAGGCGAAAGTTTGTAAGTATGGATGTATGGATGTATGGATGTTTGTTACTTTTTCACGTAAAAACTACTGAACCG
This sequence comes from Colias eurytheme, assembly GCA_907164685.1. Taxonomy (NCBI): domain Eukaryota; kingdom Metazoa; phylum Arthropoda; class Insecta; order Lepidoptera; family Pieridae; genus Colias; species Colias eurytheme. The sequence goes on along the minus strand of CAJQZN010038807.1, from coordinate 23,524 downwards.
ATTACAATGAAACTTAGCACACATATAGAGGGTAACTTGGATTAACACATAGGATAGGCTTTATCCCGGAACGGGAACTATGCGGGTTTATCTTTGAAAATGCGGGCGAAGCCGCGGGCGGAAAGCTAGTATTACATGTAAGTGCGTGATTGCAGTGTGCACGTAGTGTTCGGCGCGGTGGTGGGTGGAGCGGCGCTCGTGCGGCAACTGGAGGCGCTGCCGGTGGACCGCAACGCAAGACCGCTGCAAGATGTCGCTGTTACTAACTGCGGACAGCTCGTACGGGTCAAGGGTGAGTGAGATAGGAGATATTAGCTAATTACATATGCGGGAATAGTGTGGTTTTCAATTGAATTGTGAAAGAAATTTTTGAAGTCAGTGCAGTGGTTCCCGAGTTAAGTTGGCACTTATAGCGCACTCGCTGAAAGCTATATAGTATAGCTGTGTCCAACTGCGACCAGATGGTATATCGTTGTTATTTTAATATTTTAGAACAATCTTTTGTTCATCAATATTTTTTGCAACATTTGAAAGGAAATAAATTTTAGGGCTAATTGATTTGATTTGAGAATTACGGAAATAAGTATGGTTTTATGTTTACTTGTCTCCTACAGGGTACAAAAATAAGGTTTCATTGCTCTTAAAAAATTAATTTAACCATTTGTAATTGTCTTGTACAGGTAAAAAACGCAAACAGGACAAGGAGAAAGTGAAAGATGACAGTGACGCGGACTCTGATAAGTCTAAGAAAGACAAAAAGAAAAAGAAAGATAAGAAAAAGAAGAGGTAACACAATATTTGTCATTTCATAACCTAATAATGTGAATTGAATATTTTCTAGTGTGAAATTTAAGACAAAATTACAATTTGAAATCATCCTAATTATCCCTTTTCCGTATTCTGTACTTTTATGATTGTTTACATGTTTTTCTGTGTGAAATATATGTACGAAAAAATAGCTTACCTGCATTTTGAGTTAATTCTAGTATTAAAGGTATTTTCAAATATAATATTTGAATTGATTTAAATGTTATTTTTTAAACTGGGTGCAAAGAGCTTCATTTTTGTCATTTTTAACGTGATAACGTTTTTAAAATTGTTTTAGTCGGGTGACATGTTCAGAAACTTGTGTCACACCTCACGAGCGCGATCGTAGGTATAACGAGAGAGAGATGGACCGATCTCCCGTCTCATCTCGAGCGCTGCCACCAATAAGACGTTATCACGTAAACATCTCGATCGTAAACCTACTTTACAAACAACCAATTCTTTTTTCTAATTAACCTTTATTTACAACCTTACATGACTACTTACATACCATAAACTTTACAGACACCACTCCGAACCATCCGACGGTGAGCAGACACCAGAACCAACTCACCCCCTGGTAACGACCTCCAAGATAGACCCTCGGGAGATACCAGATGTGCCAACCAATCGGTTCCTCATGAGAGGTGGAAGGGACCAGGACAAGGAGAGGGGAGATAGAGGGGATAGGAGGGAAAGGGAAAGGTAAGATTGGGAAATATTTTTTTT
>CAJQZN010038807.1:3052-21978 GCA_907164685.1 Colias eurytheme | reverse complement strand
TTTAAGAATTCCTCTAATAATTTATCTACCAGATTTTGTAATTTAGTAAAATCTGACAATGATTATCTCCTAAGGGCCGATTTTTCAATTTTTCAATGCTTGGATAAAACTTATTCGTCGAATAATGTATAAAACTACCATTTTAAAAACGTATTCTAATTGTCCGTATTTGACAGTTTACGTGAAATTTTAATATTATCGTGTAATACTTTATTGGACGGATAAGTTTTATCCAAGCATTGAAAAATCGGCCCTAAGAAAAACATTATTTTATCATCACCATTCATCATTTACTTATATCGTTAGGATACAATACAACCATATCCTTGAAATATTATTAATTCAATTATTAAAAGACTATCTTCGACTATTATACTCCTAAACTACTAAGCCGATGTTTTAGCTATTTGATAGGGCAGTAAATATAGCCCGGATTAGGGTAAAAATAATATTCAATATAAATTCTTATATAATATGTATTTGTATTACCCAATTTAGGTAGAATAATTAGGTATTAATTATACCTAAGTCTTATAATTAAGGTAATAGATAGATTTTTAAATAACTAAGAAAAATCATTTTATTTCCATCTGAAGTTTGTTTGTTTGTTTGTAGTTTCTATCACAGTGAGGTGATGTTTTTCATAAAATTGTGAAGTTTTTCTACAATAAAATGTTATAGAAATAAATTCGTGTCTCTTCGCTTATTTTAGTGAAATTTTGTAATTATAAGGTGGTAATTGTAATTCAAATAAAATTTAAGCAAATAATGTTTGTTTTATTTTACCTTTAAAGTTCCTACCTAGTTACATAGTTTTTTGCATGTCGCAGGCAAACTATATTAGGCCATCCACACGTCTGCCGAACAAGCCGTGTGTGCCCTATGTGTTCGTTGTTTGTCACGTTGTTCGGCAGACGTGTGGATGGCCTATATAAGTTGGTCGATTACAAATGATTTGTGATTCTGAATTCCCGGCATAATATAAAATGTCGAGCGTTTGTAGACTGACGATGTCGGCGTTTGTAAACGGCGAATTTATACAATTTGCCTGCGACATGTACGTGAAATATGGCAAAATAATATAATGGTCATTGTTAATTACCTATTAATCGAAATTTCGTTTTATTTGATCATCTAATAATAAGTATAAATCACTCCTACCAATAGGCTCTAGAAGTAGAAAAATCGATGTAGATATATTTATTACCATCACGCACAAATGGCTGAACCCGAACCCATTCAAAAAGAGCGTGCATTCAAAAGAGGCTCTTGTTACTTTTCTCTCTCGGCTCTTTGTTTTGTATATCACAAAAATTTTCTTTCTCTTTGTGCGGGCCAAGCTCTGGAACGACTGAACTGGGATTTCACTAATAGATAAGGAAATGTCAAGGGTATATTTATCTACGCACGCATTAAAAACGGAGAATTCGGAATTCTATATAATTAGGGCTTGATTTTAGTTACAGTTAAGATTAATGTCAAATTTAACAGTAACGGTGACTTTAACAGTGACTGCGAGATAATGCTCTAAGGCGAAATGTGTTGGTCCAACGTATTTTTTAATATAGTTAGGCTTATATAGTTGCAGCATATTTTAATTATAATTAAGGTTGATGTCATATTTAACATTGACGGTGACTTTTACAGGCATATTTTTAGCATAGGTAGTTCAAGCTAAAACTAAAAAGCTATAAGCTGTGCTATAAGTGTCTAAACTCTGGTTACGTCAAATGACATAGGTACCTGCACACTTCTTCAATTGAAATAATTTATTTATTTATTTACTTATTTATTTAAATTTAATTAAACGAAATAATCGTTGAAAAAAGTTTAATTTTGTATATTATCATTACTAATTAGTTAATTAATTTTGTATATTATCATTACTTGTGAATACGTTGTAATATTGCGTTTTAAATATTATTTATTGTGTTTTATAAACACGGAAAATACGTTCGCAAAACTTTGTAATTTTGCAGATAACTATTTCCGCTATAGTTTCGTGGTTAATCAATCGTTATAATTAATTAATTTAGTTAATAATAGCACCGATAATAGTAGATATGGGTGATTATACAAAAATGGGGTAACTCGATGTCATCAGCCAATTTAAACAAAGTCTTATTATATTTTATTCAAATAACAATCTATTTTAAAACAATGAAGCGTCCTTTATTTGGTCACTCAATTTCACTTCTTTATTTAAAATACAAATGAATAAAAATAATAAATTAATACCTCAAATGTCAGTACTTTGGCATGTCACAACTCCGAAAACCAACAATCAAGTGACTATCGTTTAAACATTATCATCGATTTAAGAAAACTTACTAATTCACTACAATCTTTGATGTACACAGTATTATATACTACAACTTTCATAACGCAATGTTTTCCATTTTATTTAAAAAATAAAATTAAACTTTGTCATCGTTTTCACTAGTCAGTCCGTTGTGTGTTTTTTAAATTCGAAATTCTCGCTAAATATCACCAAGTCGAGGTCAAATCCCTGTCTAAGTATTAATGTTGGTAATGAAGTTACTTGTGCACCGCATATTTTGACGGCCGTCATAACTGTACCAGCGCTAGGGTTGTGTTTGTCCTCTAAAATCTTGCTGCGCCAGTCAACATTTCAGTCCTATGGTGAGTCGTTATTTTATTGTTAATCCGATTTTTATTTTCATTTATAAATGGTTAACTATGATTTGTAAAAATATAGTTTGTTGATATTAGAAATTAGGCAAAAAAACCTAATTTGTGATTATAACCTCATATTAAGTCCCTTTTCATCAATCCGCTGGCATCAGTCCTTTGTCAGATATCGCGCCAGAGGACTGACGGGGCCCCATAGTACTGATGACTCTATCATTTTTGAGAACTTTTATCTTGATTGCTATTGGTATAAGCATTTCTATATTATATTTCAGTTAAAAACATCATGCGCCACGCTAAAAGAAACTGAATTTGACTAGGGAAGAAACATTTAAAAAAGAGTAGCAAAGAAAAGAGCTATTGAAACAAACTACTAATAATTTTATTAAAAAGATCTTATTTTGTTTTAATTATTGATTTTGATGCTTTCAGGGCATAGCTTTTTATATTTATCAGATAAATACGTATACGTATAATACTGTGAAGCAAAATTACCTCAAAATAACATAAAAGTTAATTAATATACTTAATGACATTATAAAAATGTCAAGGGGCTCTTATGAAAACTCAGATGAGACTTTCATTCGAGCCTTTGGTTTTTAATTTTATAATAATTAGTACTTTTAACATAAATATTGGTAGATTTTTAGGGCTCCGAACCTCAAAAGGAAAAAACAGAACCCTTATAGGATCACTTTGTTGTCCGTTTGTCTGTTAAGACGTTTTTTTGGAACGCGTGGAGGTATCAATCTGAAATTTATATTGGATAATCAAGATTAAGAACCCTTGGGGCTGTAAAAAAATCAAACTTATAACGCAACGCAATCAAAAGATACCTACATCCGTTAATACTGCAAATTTCCACAACATTCAATATTCGCAAGGGAATAAAAAAACACACAGGATGCTTGCCGTGTATACAGTCTACTATAGTTTACTTCTACTCGGTAAATAGCAACGTCTTATAACACAGATAAAGGAAAAATTGCTAAAAGTGTAAATTTTAAGTTACAAACATAATAAACAATAGGTTTGTTAGGAGTCCAACTCGCACTTGGCCGTTTTTTTGTTTCTATTGTTTGTGAATTACTTAAAATATCAAGTAAAACTAATTCAAAGTAGTAAAAGTTAAGTAAGAGAGTAAGAATATTCACGTTGCGTTAAATGTCAGAAGGCTGTTTTGAAAATTGAGACATTGTTTTTCCCAGTATCACATATTATTAATTATCATTTTTAAACATGTTAAGTACGTAAAAGACATGTGCCATTATTAAAACTGAGAGATTTGTAGTAATTTTCATTGAATTTCTTTAAGAATATTACAAGTTATAGTTTTTTATCAGTACCATGTTAGCCTCGTCAGTCCCCTGGAGGCCAAATCCAGAAAATTTAAAATATCTCACAATCTATTTAAAAAAGTGGCTGGCCCGATTTGGAACAATATATTCATTAGATTAGCTATCATATACACCCTAATTTGTAACAATCTGATATAAAAAATATAGTAAACAAAATATCCTCAAAAGTTACCCCATTTTTGTATAATGACCCATATATTATTGTTTACAGCAGTACTCAGCACGGATTATTTCAGTAGTAGGTACCTATATTTCATTGAAAAAAAAAATTAACTAAATTATTCGAAGTCTTATATACTTACGGCCTAACTAATAAAAAGTTAAACAATGGATAAATTTCTACCATTTTCTACCATAGCTGTGTCCTGCTCTTGCTCACGTGAAACGTCAATCCTAAAAACAAGACAGGTTATTGCAATAACTAATCCATTGCATAGCGAATGGGTAACATTTTATTAGTAAGACCGTAAGTTACTTACCTACCTATTTATGCAAAATCACAAAAGTAACTTTTCTTCGTTATTGATAATATTTAGCTAAAATCAATGAAGCGCTTTCTGGTTATGAAAAACCTATAAAAATACAAATTACAACTGAAAAAGCTTTATTTTATTTTTTTAGCAAGGGGAGAGTTCCCTTGCTAAAAAAATAAAATAAAACCGGTCAAGTGCGAGTCAGACTCGCGCACCGAGGGCTCCGAACAAACCTTTTATAATGTTGTACCTCTAAAATGTATGTTTTAGCAATTATTATTTTTAATCTAATTTCAAGACTGTGGTCACGGCAAGTACAAAATAGGTTTTGATATTTTCCTTACGAATGTCGAAATTTGCGAAAAATTCAGCATTTACGAATGTATCTTTTGATTGCGTTGGCTTATACTTATGATTTTTTCACAACATCAAGGGACCGTAGACAAGAGTATTCGATATAAATTTCAGCTTTATACGTCAACGCGTTCCTGAGAAAAAGGTTGTTGACAGACAAACAGACGGACAACAAAGTGATCCTATAGGGTTCCGTTTTTTCATTTTGAGATTCGGAATCCTGAAAATTATACTATTGTTTGTATGTAGACTGTAAAGCCGAGTTCTGATAATATTCGGTACTTATGCGATTTTTCAAGAGATTTAATACTTGTCGGATAGTTTTTTTGTCGCAGCGAAATGCAGATATCAGAGATTTCACAAATCCAACGATAAAAACAAAATGCAAAATTTTTCTCGAAGTTTTGTAAGTAAATAATTGTTTTCTGAAATCCGAATCTGAAACATTTACATGTAAAACTGTCATACCTAAATAAACACAATAACACATTGTAACATACAATTTGTTTGGAAATTGAACCTACATCCTAAAATACAATAGGTAAGTACTAATGACTGTACTTCACGTATGATTTAAATAAATAAATATAAAAGCAGATGTTACCTACAGGCTATGTAAGTATATTATTTTCTGTATAAAGGTCAAACTTTATTAATTGTTTCCACTACAGGTAATTTTTCCCGCCAACAATAATTGCGATGATTAGCGCCACCCGTTCGCGTGTACAGACTACAGGCGAAAGTTTTGTAATCTGTAAGCGTATTTTTGTTCATTCATATAATTTTTATAACAAACTAGCGGTCCGCCCCGGCTTCGCCCGTGGTACATATGAAAAATAATGTTGGCCGATTCTCAGACTTACCCGATTTGCACAGAAAATTTCATGAGAATCGGTCCAGCCGTTTTGCAGGAGTATGGTAACTAACATTGTGACACGAGAATTTTATATATAAGATAAAGTTTGCCATATTTTTTAACACTAAGAAAACACTGATTAATATAATATGTAATCTAAGTTTAAACATTTTTGTTCCTATTTCCAGCGTCCTAATTAGGTTACCTAGTGGTTTTCATTAGATGACTTTTTTGCTATTTAATATTTATCAACAAGATGAATTAAACTGCAGGTTGTTCAAAGAACTGTGATTTTTTTTTATTAAGCTATTGCATAGCTTCTATCGCGGGCCTTGAGCGCGGGGACCGAATCCAGAAATTGCGTAACGAAAAACCTCACGCTCCCCACTCCGACGGGCGCGGAGGTGTGGCTTGAAGGCATAGCATGCAATAGCTTTGCAATAGCTTTACCGCGGCAGTCTCCGAGTGCCACACGTCTTTTTTTTGTACGAGGCATATGCATTTTGACGCCCATTACGATAAAGCCGTTCGCCTAGGACTATAGGTGCGTTTAGAGCGAAAGGCTCTAGGGCTTAGAGCCTATACGCATTACCTACTCCAGAACCGGCACTGCTGGAATGTTTTCTGGATGGAAGCTTTTAGGGTAAAACCACTAAGCCGATTTTTATGAAATTTTTCGCAGATGGGCTAAAAAAATAGCATCATATTATGTATATGCACTTTTTACAAAATGGTATAATACCTCTATATATACCACTTCCAAATTAAATGTATGCACATATACTCATATTCAAGAATCCTAAAAACTCCTAAACATTTGTATACATAAATACAATTATCAACATCGAATAATCAACATAGGTACGTACAAATTTATCGACGCTACTTCACTATATTATCCAACCACTATTATAGATAATAGATATTACGAAATCCCCAAATATATGAATATTCAACATTAAACATTGGAACGATTCCAAGCTCTCATCTCCGATATTACAAGTACTTTCTGGACGCCGGCCAACTACCGCGTAACAATCTCACTCTCAAAAATCTGAAATTGCCAGGTCGAAAAAAATTCCAGAAATATGGGAGATTTTGGCCAATTGATATAGAAAAAAATCGCGCATTGTTATAGTCCATTTTATTTATTTATTTATTCAAAATTGAATACACAACAGATCACGATCTTGTTGTATAGGCGTTACATTAATTTCAGGAGCAGACCGCAACCCAACAAAATGTGTACTATTATTATAACAATGCGATACCGTTTACAGTTATCTAAAGGTACAATTCATATTTAAAAAATTAATTTAATTTAAAATTAGATAAAAAAGAAAGACAATAATTATCAATTAAAATGATGGTTAGGTTATATACAATAATAATAAAATTATACAACTAGGGCATCATTTTACGATTTGATAAACATGTTTTTTTGAATATTTTTAAAGTGAAACTTCTTTACACGCGTTGAGAGTAAAATTTCAATGTCGCATCATGGCAATATCGTCACGTCTTGGAGTAAGGCGACGATTTTGGTATCTTTGAATCCTGTCAAAGAAGTTTCACTTCTGAGACGTGTGTGTCGGCAGTGTCGGCATACACGCTTTTTTTAATTTTATAGTAAAAGGTGTCACATTTCCCGGTATTATTAAATAGGAAAATAATATGTATGATTATTACTTTAATTAGATGAATTTATAGGATAAATTATATTTTTTAAAAATCTAAGATATCGTATTAGGTATCCTGTAAACTTAAGTGATATCAGTAAAGAAATAAGGCAGGAAAATAAATAATGTAATGTTTTAATAAAACTTACGGGCAGACTGAAAATCAGCGCAGGGGCCGTATTTGCCAGTCAGTTCAATTCACGGCGTAATCTGTCTGGAAATAAGAGGTCATAATACGGCCTCTGTTCCGGTGTTAAAGCCCGACGGCATGGCTGAGCCTGACTCGATTGCCATAATATAGAACATTGTATTATTATACATAATATCACAGACTAATAATAATATACTACGTATACAATATATAACAATTTATATAATAATTTTATATAATAATTTTTTTTCTTCCTTTCTTTTAGTTTAAAATTATTGTTCGTTTGTACATCTTATAATATATTTAGATTAAAACGATCCGTGGACCCGCGCACAAATCCAAAATTAAGTATCTGTATGTGTTTATCTGATGTATGAGCTATCTTACTGTACGTACATGTTTTATCCATTCCGTCAAGTTTTTTTCGTGAAAGAGTAAAAATATACGTAAATCGTTATATTGCACCGTGTCATTCACCCGAAATATTTTATATAGGTATTAGTAACTTTGGTCACATAAGGTTGGCATAAAAAACTTTATTTGTTTATTTTAAAAGTATAATATAATCCTAATGTTGCATTGAGCATAGTTCACAATGAATCGTAAAAAAATTGCTTCGTCATTTGAATACAATAGAATATTATAACATCCTACTATACATAAGAAATGATATGCTGAATGAAATAAAAAAATGTTGTTAAAATATAAAATATTAAAGATCTAAACATTTCATTTGTAATAACTTAAATAAGAACTGCTTAATTTTATGTTAAGTTGACGTAAATAAAAAAAAACTGCAATTAAATAGACATTTAGCTTTATTCAAGCACATAATAAACTGTATTGCATAAAATTTATAAAGAATGACGAACAAAATTTCATTACGAATATTATTTTTTTAAATATTGCTGATATAAATATTGAAAAGATTACAATAATGAAACTTTCAGATCCCACAAAACTTAGCAATGCTATCTTATCACAACAAATAATTACAAAATATATCGCGAAATTTAACATCTCAACTGGCAACACCACAAATTGCCTAGCGATGCGCTCAGTGCAACCACTGACCTACCTCTACTCACTCCACGTTGCAACGAGTTTTGTTTCCTCTCCTCTACACAACTACACTGCGGTTGCGACACGCTCACAATGTTTACTTTACGCACAATCATTAATTTTATTACTGCATGTCATATTTGCGCAGCCATTTTCAAAAGTTGAAAGAGCGAATTGGCGCGAATTCGGCTACCATGTTTTTTTTTTAATTTTATTACAAGTAAGTGTTAATCCAAGTTACCCTCTATATGTGTGCTAAATTTCATTGTAATCGGTTCAGTAGTTTTTACGTGAAAGAGTCACAAACATCCATACATCCATACATCCATACTTACAAACTTTCGCCTTTATAATAGTATTAAGATTAAGATAATATATTGTATGGTTTGTTAACATTTAATCAAATGCAAATAAATTCATTTGTTTATTATCATTTATTTAATTAATTTTAATAATTTAAAAATCAGTAAATAAGTAACTACCTAGGTACGTTAAAAAAGTTTGTAATATAAATTTACAATATTATCTTCTTATATATAAAAATGAATCGCAAAATGTGTTGGTAAGCGCATAACTCGAGAACGGCTGAACCGATTTCGATAATTCTTTTTTTATTATATTCCTTGAAGTACGAGGATGGTTCTTATGTAGAGAAAACGTAAACATGTACCACGGGCGAAGCCGGGGCGGACCGCTAGTTTATCTATACTTATAATAAATCTGTAGAGAGGCCAATTCTGTACATGAAATATATTTAAAAAAAAACTATGAAGGGGTGATAAGGGATCGCTACTGATGCCAAAAATGCAATAAGTAAAATTTTTGTCTGTCTGTCTGTCTGTCTGTCTGTCTGTCTGTATATTCGTTATAGAAACAAAAACTACACGACGGATTTTAACCAAATTTGGCACAATTATTCTTCATACTCCTGGGCAGGTTATAGTAAAAGAATCATGTAAATCGGTGTAGAAACACCAAAGTTATACATGAAAATATACGCTATAAGTCATCGCGCGTGAATACAGAATCATGCCATAAGGATTATTTTTGTGTATCAGTTGTCGCGTTCGACGCGCTTCGCGGCGGGAGCTATAAAAAGGCGGCGGGTCTGTACCCGTTTCGCGTTGTCACGGCATCACGTGTGAACGGCTGAACCGATTTCGATAATTCTTTTCTATTATATTCCTTGAAGTACGAGGATGGTTCTTATGTAGAGAAAACGTAAATATGTACCACGGGCGAAGCCGGGGCGGACCGCTAGTAATATAATAAACCTTAGTCTGAGACCAATCCTTAATCTAAGTAATACCAAACGTATAATACCAGTAAACCATTGGTCTGAGACCAATCCTTAATCTAAGTAATAAAGTATAAACATTATTTTTATCACAAACTAGCTGCGCCCCGCGGTTTCACCCGCGTGGCTCCGCTCTTATAGCGCGATGATAATATCATCGCGCTTTAGGCTATATATGTATATATAGCCTATAGCAGCCTCGATAAATGGGCTATTTTTTTCAAATCGGACCAGTAGTTCCTGAGATTAGCGCGTTCAAACAAACTATTATAGCTTATAATATTATTATAGAAAGTATAGATAGATGAGCATAATATTACATAATTATAAAATAACCATTGAATCAGAAATTTTGAACGGAACGTGTTATCTATTTACGGTCAATGGTTATTTCATTCCAATCAATCTGCAAAGCAAATTTTTTTCAAAACAACTGTGTAGATTTTGCGTGAAATTGCAACAATCACATTCATATCCATTCACTATTAAATATTGTAAACAATATATTTACTTTAATATTATTCTAAGTTCTAAGTTCTATAATATTATAATGAAATAATCGGATAAGGATCGATTTCTTTATTAAATTTTTAAGGGTACATATATTCCGTAGGTCATAGAATAGGTTGTAAACTGTTATAAAGGATGTCCTGATTGAAAAGAGTTTTCCAAGCTATTACCTACTTATCTAGTAGTTATTCAATAAATATATTTAAAACAATTAATCGCAAAAATATCAAACATTGTTGTTTATAAATATTTCCCCTAAAGTATTGTGAATGTAACAATATGTGAATGTAGCTTGAATATAAACAAAGAAATGATCGATATATCGATTAATCGATTGATCGATTGATTATATTGATTGATTGAATGATTAATTGAATGATTGATTGATTGATTGATCGATTGATTGATTGATTGATTGATTGATCGATCGATTGATTGATCGATTGATCGATTGATTGATTGATCGATCGATATATCGATTGATCAAGTATTGATTGATAAATTATTGATTGAACGATTATTGATTGATCGATTGATCGATCGATTTATCGAATTGATCGATTATTGATTGATCGATTGATCGATTATTGATTGATTGATTGATCGAATAATTGATCGATTAATCGATTGATTGATATATCGACTGATCGATTGATCAATTATTGATTGATCGATTATTGATTGATAGATTGATTGATCGATTGATCAATTGATCGATCGATATATCGATTGATCGATTGATCAATTATTGATTGATCGATTATTGATAGATCCATTATTGATTGATTGATCGATTGATCGATCGATACATCGATTGATCGATTGATTTACATAATTGACAAAAATTAGCAAACATTAACATTTGGGAGTCACAGTCAACTCACGGCTTCGCACGGGTGCAATGCTGATACTAAATACGCTACAGAAAAACTGTGAACGTTGTACATATATAAAAACAGGAGCCCGCTCCGGCTTCGCACGGGTATAAAATAATATATAGCCGGGCGGCCGGCCGGTACCACCGCAAATGCTACGTCCCGCAATTTTTAAATCTGTAATATCTTCGAAAATATTCACTTAAATCATACGGGGTAAAGGGCCATATAGATCTATATTAAATGAACAATGTATTCAAGGTATTTAATTGGTTAAGGATTAATGCTGTATTGGTTAAAATCGCTTCGAAAATTAGCCATTATTTGTCGTAAAAAGTAAATGACAAAAAAAAGTTATTGTGGGTTATCCATAAGAGATAGACATATACTATCGCGGACTTTTCTGTAGACCTTTTCAATGTGTACAATACTTAGTACAATATTTTGATAAAACTCGTAGGGTTCAGCCTGCGTTTGCAATGTAAGCGGAAAAAATGTAACTATTTACGACATCACATTAGAAACCTCAAAAATAACAGTACTTCCCCACTATTTAATGGATGTTATTATACATATAAACCTTCCTCTTGAATCACTCTATCTATTTAAAAAAACCGCATCAAAATCTGTTGCGTAGTTTCAAAGATTTAAGAGTACAAAGGGACAAAGGGACAGAGAAAGCGTTATGTTTTATACTATGTAGTGATATAACATACTTATGTTATATGTATGTATGTATGGTAAACAATAAACATATATACAAACTGCATCCGGACTACGAGTTTTATTCATCAAGTAACCCTTGAAAAAAAAAACAATAGAAGAAACTGCCTCTAAGATAATTGATATTCAACAAAGTTTTTTGAGGAAACAGCATTTTTATTTACATTTTTGTAAATTTATACATTTTGTAAATTTTCATAAATGACGAAAGAGTTCAAGGAGAAAGATTCAAAATGAAATATCTAAATAATTATACAGAAATGAAGGACAATGTTATTATGTATTTGTCATTATAATTGTTTTATGTTATTTCTTATCTATAGTAGTTATGTATATAATTACTTAGTAATAATATATTATGTAGGGCCGCAGGCGTGTCGGACAAAATGTAGACTTATTTTAATTACCTGTCATTAATTTGTATTATTTTATATGCCACACAGAGTTCAAATAATTATAAAAACAATCATTAAAATTTAAAAAAAAAATACAACATGCAATGATATTACACAAAACTTTTTAACATGTAAATTGAAGTGTTATAGTTAGGTATAGTTAGGTACCAAGTACCAACTACCAACCTAATTTAGTTACGTTAGTTAATTTGTCAAAAGGAAAACTCCTAGTTCTTAACGAACAAATTTTATATTGTTAATTTCCGAACTAAGGTACGTATACAGTATACAGGGTACATATTTCGATATTTCAGCACAATTACTATGGCAACGAGACTATTCTAATCACAGTTTGAAAATAATTACAGCGATAACCTAAAATGTATCGAAACGACTAGTAATTAAAAAAGGGAAATAGTTCATAGCGGAAGCATAAATATAATTAGTACTCAACAATGATTCAACTGCGACAAGCAATAAAACTCGATACTCGAATAGTGTACTATTGTATTGTAGAAAAAAACCAAAACACGCGTTACTACGCGTACGCACGTAACTCGACGAATGGAACGATTCGACGAACTTTTGTAACAAACTTTATTGTTCAACTTCGACATCCAATGCCGTCTTTCAGCACGAAACATGTAAATTGTATTAAGATAAGTGTCAATGTAACTGGTGACATAGTTTGGATGCAGCGCGCGTGCTAGAAGCGGAAGTTTGATGCGATTATCGATTCGCTTATGACAGAAATGAGAAAACGCGTTGAATGGACAGGATTGTAGCGGGGCCGGGGGGCGGGGGACCGCGGACATGCTGATGTGACTAGTGACGTGCCGCCACCGAGTGTAATCGATATTACGACGTAAATATTGTTTTGTGAGGAAATATAAAGTTAATTTTAGCGTATGCATAGAGTTTTATTAATGACACATGTCTAAACTAATACATACACTGAACAATTTTATGATCAAATTTCATATAAGTTTTAACGAAGAATTATGTGTTTTTTGTTATATTGCAAGTACCATAATTCTTAAGATTATTAATTGACATTATGATTGTATTTGACTCTACAATTCTACTTTTATTAAAACTTGGATAGAGTTGCATGATAGAGCGGTATTTGAAGTGTAGCGGTCACAAGTTGTAGAGTCGACAGTCGGGCTCGACTACGTTCATCGACTAGCGCGCACACACGCCTAGCAGCGGGAGCGCGTCAGTGCGCCGCAGACAGCGGGCTGCGCCGTTCGTGTCCACGCAGCCCGCTTTGACGATATCGTGTTCAGTGCAAATGATTTTGTTTTTATGGCGCTCATATTACTACAAGTGTTGGTGTTGGGTGTGATCGCGGCTGCCGTCGACGGTGGGTTGTGTTCTATTGTTATTGCGTATACCACGTGGTAGCCCGGGCAGTGTTTACGGCGCTGGACGCATGCGCCTACCTTGTTTGCGTCTTCAGGTCATACACCGGCTTAACCCAAAGCCTGTATACATACCTTGCAGCCAAGTAAGTCTTGCAGCGCGGCCGATGCAGCGGCCAGCCTTCCGCAGCGCCAGCGACGACATAACTGGTAAAGAAACCGCACGAGATTCGAATATGTATTCATTGAAACATTTTAGTCAAACATTCAAACGCATACATATTCAATGAAACTAGTCTATAGGTAAGTATAAAATTAAAATGTAACGCAATCAAAACATGAATTAGGGTGTCCTTGGAGTCACGGGTCGAGCGGAGTCGACTACTCGCTAGTTGAGAATTCATGAGATTGAATACTATAAAATATATAAGCACGCACACATACACGACACTTGTTTTTCCGTCTGTGGACGCTAAACATGGAAAATACTTGAATAAAAACGTTCCCAGACTATTACGCAATTTGTAACGGTAAGACAACATTTCTACATGAATTTTTGTTTTTAATCGACCGAACAAATCGTTAATTCTCCAAGACAATAGTACCTATGTTTGGCGAAACGTGAGTGTTGTATACGTGAATATGTAATTATAGCGTATTTGTGTATCGCCATCGTAATAACTCTATTCGCTACTAATTTGTAGAGTTATGGACTCTAGGCGTTTGTGACGATCAAAGGCATAAATTAAATGATAATAAATCTTATTCATCGCGTTCAGATGTTGCGCAGATAGGAGATTAAGATACGAATATCGTCTAAATTGAGTAAATTACTGTTATAAATGATATTTGATTCGAATTGCGCGATAAATTTTACGAAATTGTTGTTATTTTAGGGGAGATGTGAGTCGGTCACCTTGCTTTTATTGCCAATAAATTGTAGAACGTATTTGTTTTCGCTAATATGGTCTCGGTTAATGGCAAAACTATTTGTTGAATGAGTTATTGTTCCCTATAATAACTTGTTTATGTAACTTTATGAAATAGCCTGTAACTTGTGCGAGGGCTTTGCTAGAGCCAATATCAAATGTTTATAATTTATATGTACATATTATGGAATTTATATAAGTATAAGTATATTTATATTTAATTGTGCATTGTGTACAGTATATAAATAAATTATTTGTACAGAGAAAAAATTAAAATTAATAAGGCTTGGCGCCAAAATGCTCGGAGTAGAGTAATTAATAATTATCAACATGTACAGGTACACACTTCAAAATTATTTTATTCAATTTTTTTTAAATATTCTAAAATAAACGTGACTTATCACGTAGGTTAATGGAATTTGGAATAAAATTACGTTTGAGTAAATTTATTAAATTTTATTACCTACCTACATTTAAAAATATTGTCTTCTAACATCTAATCACAAAAGGATAGAACATTGAAAGTTCACTCGACTTCTCATTCATATTGATTATTGATGATTTAAAAAAATAACTTTGACAATATAAAAAATAAAACCAACCCAAGAATTTCGCGGGCAAAACCGTGGACAAGAACTGGTATAATATACAATCAATTTTCGTAGAGATTCGATAAAAGATACGCAGACATCTGCGGCACCCCACTAAGGGGAAAAATTTTACTTTCCTTTTGCCCCGGGCAAAGGGCACTTATCCCTTGCCCATTTGGCAATCGAGTTACCTTTGTATTGAATGAATATATCAAATATCCCTGTATTTGTTTACTTAAACGATACAAAAAATGGGTAAATTGAGGTACTTTTTTTTGTATGGAAAGATACGACAATAGCAAATTGTGGGACTTTTAGGTGCCATTAAACCTACTGAAGGTGAATTATATTATATTTTAGTCAAGTATTCGAACCAAACTAATTGGTACCTAGGTATTAGAAGAGGAAACATTTTTGTTTTTGAATGTACGTTTGCAATTGTTTAACACGATAGTTACTGAACCGATATCCAAAATTCTTTTAGCTGAAAATATTTACAATTTTCCTGAATTACCTATCTACAAAGGTTTTTTTTGTTTTCGTTTTATCCCAGGCCAGACCGGGGCGAGCAGCTAGTCGGTTAAAAAGCTAAGCATTAACCATTATATTATACGATAGTTACTAGTTATTTTTCTGTGCCATTATGCACAATGATAAAGTTGGTGTAATGTTTAAGTCGATCAAAGTGGTTTTAGCGAAAGTAAGGTCTAGTCACTTGTGCCTAGTTTTGTCCTAAGCATCTAAGTTGGTACTCAAAGTTATAAAACAGAACTTAAAGCCAATTAAATAACAATTAAAAGCTCTACTCGTGTTTTACAGAAAATTGTAGAGCTTATGACACTCAAGCAAACTTTCTGGTTCTGCTCATACTTATAGGAAACAGATAATCAAAATAACATACAAAAAATGTTCTTTAACCCCGTATGTAGTATAACATACTAGCTGCGCTCCGCGGTTTCACCCGCGTAGCTCCGCTACTGTTGGTCTTAACGAGATTATAACCTTCCTCGTTAAATGGGCTATCCAACATCGAAAGAATTTTTCAAATCGGACCAGTATTTCTTGAGATTAGCGCATTCAAATAAACAAATAAACATACAAACAAACCTTTCAGCTTTATAATATTATGTATAGATAACATACAAAAAAATGTTCTTTAACCCCGTAAGTAGTACGGATTGCGTAACAAATGCGTACATAACATCGGAGTTAACTTCCTGCAATCGATTGCACCCCCACCCCCACCCCCACCCTTGACATTCGCACCAAGGTCGTTGGGGGCTTCCGAATGTCTCTGCACTAATGTAGTTTGAAAGTAGATTGAAATAATGTCTCTAAGATCTTGTTCTGAAATATAACACAAACTAAATAAGAGATTATTGTAAATGCTCTATATTTTATACTCTACTCAACTACTAAGTGAGATCAGTTTTAATTTTTTTTATTAACTCATTGGATGGAGGATATCTTCTTATATATATAAAAATGAATCGCAAAATGTGTTGGTAAGCGCATAACTCGAGAACGGCTGAACCGATTTCGATAATTCTTTTTTTATTATATTCCTTGAAGTACGAGGATGGTTCTTATGTAAAGAAAACGTAAACATGTACCACGGGCGAAGCCGGGGCGGACCGCTAGTTAAGCATAAAAGTAAATAGATATATTAAAATAATTCTACAAAGCATAATTTTGAATAACTCATAATTTCTAAAATTCTTGAAAAACTGGCCTTTAGATAGTATAGTATAGTATTTTTATCCAAACACAGAATTTCTGTCAGCATATTATGACTATAATGTTTGCTACAAAAATGACGCACTATTTTTATTCCTAAAATAGTTCCGAGCCAAAAACTAGTTTTAATTTCAATTTTTTTGCCATATCTACATCTTTATTATAATAAATGCAATTATAAAAATTAAAAGTTTTAGACCTCACGCACGTGTCGCAAACATTATTCTAAAAATAGTTTTTCGCAAATGAAATAAGTGAGAACGGTTATTTTTAACGCAATATGCTAAAAATAATTAAATTATACTTCATTATATCAAACAATGAAGAGAAACTAAATCTAGAAATGAAACTACAAACGCATTATGTTTTTAACGTTATATGTAAATTATCAAATAAATTATTATAAAAATTTACTTTAATGTAGGTAGGTATATTATCCATACTAATATTATAAATGCGAAAGTAACTCTCTCTGTCTGTCTGTTACTCAATCACGCCTTAACTACTGAACCAATTTGCGTGAAATATGGTATAGAGATATTTTGATACCCGAGAAAGGACAAAGGATAGGTTTTATCCCGGAAATCCTACGGGATCGGGTTTTTCTTTGAAAACGGGGGCGAAGCCGCGGGCGGAAAGCTAGTTATCAAATAAATTATTTACTTTAATGTAGGTAGGTATATTATGCTCTATATTGGGATTATGTTTGGTAAAATAACGATAACGTTGTTAGACATTAGCTACGCGCTTTGACTTCGTCCGGGTTAAAAGTGAAGGAATTCCATAAATTTTTAAGGATTAGGTAAAAGCAAAAGCGAATGTCTATTTCATTAAACTACTGCGTGCAGTTAAATATGGAAATTCTATTTTATTTTTTCTACGTTTAACTTCGAATTCTCGACGTTTCCATTGGACCATGAACTGCTGAGCCATCTTCTTGGAAATATTAATAAATATTATATAATTCGGTTGTTCCGGGGCCGGGCGTGGTGCCAACTCGATATTTGAGTATTGTCAAAATAGTATACAAATGATGTGAATGATGGAGCCTTGTTATAACTTGCCAAAATCATTTGCAGCCTCGGAACGACCGTAGATCGTAAATCTCTCCTTCATGACGTTTATTATAATATATTTTCACTATCAAGCGAAATAACTACATATTTTTTTATCATATCTTGTATGAGTTGTGTTGTTTTATCTTGTTCTGTTTATTCGATGGGCAAGTTTTTGTTTGGACGAACGAAGGCATTATAATGAAATTTGCTGTACCTTATTGTGGATTAATTTATTCTTCAATCTAGATTTATTTATTTATTTAGAATTTCCAACAAAGGATACAGATTACATTTGTTACATCTAATTATTTAAGTACATGGTCTTCTGCACCTTTAATTATAGGAAATTACAGCGTTCAAAATATTTATTACAATTACAATTCGTCAATTTATTAAAAAATATTAGTTAAAAAAAATTAAAGAAACTTAATAACATTGATTATATACCACGAAAAGTATTACAATAAATTACAAATAGATTTAATCCGGGCTACAGCGGTGCTAAGTATCTAGGTAGGTACCTATACTCATGAAACCATATTCTGATATTGTAGAATTTGCAATTAAGCATTAATTAGATAGAGATCGACCCATAGAGATAATTATTGTCATTTTCATATGTACTCAAACTACTATTGATTCACATACTAAATATATATAATATTAAAGAAGACTCCCAACTTCCTTATTGTCGTTATTTACGAGTCGGTATAATTATTAAAAACTAGCGGTCCGCCCCGGCTTCGGCCGTGGTACATGTTTACGTTTTCTCTACATAAAAACCATCCTCGTACTTCAAGGAATATAATAAAAAATGAATTATCGAAATCGGTTCAGCCGTTCTCGAGTTATGCGCTTACCAA
>CAJQZN010038806.1:4129-18983 GCA_907164685.1 Colias eurytheme | reverse complement strand
TTGCACCCGTGCGAAGCCGGGGCGGGTCGCTAGTAATATAATAAATTACTTATATATAATGTTCAGTACTAATACATATACCTATAAGGCTTGAAAAGGTAAGATAAATCTGAAGAGCTTTAAGATGTCTCATCATCGTGTTCTAGTCTGCATCTTATCGTTGAAAAGATCTGACCTACTTAACTTAAAGCGAAAATCCGTTTTCTTTAACATTCGGTCTTAAATTTATCGTTATTATGTATTTATTTTCAGAAGTTCTATGGAAACATTCTTAAAAAAAGTTAAGGTTAATGAACGTTAAAATCACAATAATGTGATGTCAATCTATAAATCTACTTATTATATTGATAAAAGTCATTGAACCGATGCATTATTTGAATACCTACTGTTATTATGTATTAATATGTTTTCTTTTCTAATTTCACATAATTCGTCCACGGTCCATCATGATAACTATTCTTTCTTTAAAAATTATACAAAAGAATGTCGCTTCATGTGAATAAGTATATAGAAATACAATTTTTTACTTTATATAAATTATTAGCACTTATCATACATCGCTTTAATTAATAGAGATAAAAATTATACCGACAATTTTAACCTAATTACACCTGAAACACGCACTCACAAACCCACCGAGTTAACCATTAATATCCCTAACGAACTGTTAATGAAATAGGTATAAAATTAATTAGTAATATAAAGCGTTACGTATATTTTCTCATGTCTCTTTGACATAATGTAATGCCCATGACGCTCCGGTAATTATTTTCTTTTCATTTTCCCCTAATGGGCCACACCAATGACACTTCCGTGCACACCTACAGGAATATAATTTTCCAAAAATTGGATGATTGACGCTAAGTGATACCATACAAGAGGCATTTTTATTATTTAGTATATTCCTTATTATCACGATCGCTCTCGCTATGAATAATATCTTTGAAATGTCGGAAATGTAAAAAAATCCCTGTTTACCTCTGATGAGTAACTGCGATTTAATAACGTGTTTCCTTTTTATATAGTTAATTAATTTAATACGGTCGATTTTCTATTTCAATTTAAATACAATCCCTTCAAATTCAAGATTTAATATCACAATTTGTGTGTAGTCATCAAATCAGAATAGATATACAGCAAAATTGCTAGGTGGCCCGGATCTACTCGTGTAGGAGAACCTTCCCCACTGCACTGGAATGATTTGAGGCCATATCAAATTGTCCTCTTCCTCGCATTGCTGTTAGCGGATAATTGCTCTTATATCTCAAATACAAGCCACATAATCACTTGACGTGTTGCCCCGGGAACTGCTTTGGAGCAGGATGACTATAATAGTAATAGCTTTGAACATAACTCGATCTATGAGTTTATTGCTTGCAGAACGAAATTATAATTAATTGGTGAGTGTTTTTGTTTGACTTGAGTGTAATTTTCATTTTAGCGAATATTGCGGGGTTAAAGGGTTAAAACCATTATGGGACCTTTTATATTTATGGAATTATAATCATTTAGGTTTTCAATATTATTTATATTCTGTTCCTTAGTTATACGTTACAAGTATTCCATATACTACAAATTTGGTACACATATATTAATTCTGCATTCATTTGATCCATTTTAAAAATTACGCCATCATATTTGCAAAAACTATTAACAATGTAGAACGAAATAGAACGCATCACTTTTACACATAGCTTACTGCTTACGGAAAGATTTTGATTTCATAACCAGATGTGTATTATGACCCAAGGCACAAAAGTTCACCGACCCGTTGACATTTTGGTTCATTCATTTTATTATTTACTCTTCATTAGACCTTGCTCTATAAAGTAATATTTCTATCACGTGTGTTTATTCGCAGCCTATGTGCGACATATGGAAAGGTCGTTAATTATAGGCATTATCGATTGTTTAGCTTTTTTATTTTAGTACAACGTTCATAAGGGTAGGATTTTTAGGGTAGCAATGCTTATTAATGATTTATACACATTATGTCAATTGAGTGTTAAGTGATGTTTTCAATTTCTGAAGTAATACAAGTGCGTAACATAGTAGTAACATAATTGATCATTCGCTCAATAAAACACATGAACGTTAAATGTAGCAGATCAGCAATTGTTACACTTCCAAGAAGACAATGTACGCAATGTATTGTGTAATATTAATGTAAAGTGTAGTCGTTAGTGCGACTTTAGACGAGTCCGTCGAGTCGCGTCCCGATTTTACTTCCCGGCCTCTTTGCTCCCTTCACACGTGCAGTCAGCATTATTCTCAGTTACGTGCTCATACTACAGGCAGGCGGCTTTTTAATATCTCGGAGTAATTTGAGTGCCCCATATTCGTTAATCTTTCATGAGCTGCCTAATTTGGGACGTTTGTGGTTTTACACCAGCAGTTACTTATAAGAAGTTAGATTTTTCTGATGCAATACTAGTGATATATGTCTTCCGTATTATTAATATTATAAAGTCATTTGAACAATTGACCACACCAATACATTCATCCGTATTTAGCCGTGAAAGTGTAACTAACAGAAAGAGTTACTTTCGCATTTTATTATATTAATATGGATGTTCTTCCCGCTGGGAATAATATAGTAAACTAGTGAAATTGAGTCATAAATTAAAATATTATATATATAGAAGCATCACGTGGGCGGCAATTTGTAAATTGTGTCATAGTTTGCGACCGAAACTCGCTTTTCTTGTCTCTCTTTGTTTTCATTTGGCGTATCTGAGTGGTTTGAATGCGCTTATTACTAAACAATTTCGCTTTTATTCTTGCAACATTTTCTATTTGACTGCCACTGAACATCTACCTAAATGTTAAGTATATCATCGTTCTCTGCTACACTTTTTTTCTTTTTATCTGGGCGAAAAAGCAGCTATTTATATAAATTCCCGAGAGAGATCAATGTTCGTTACCTCCGTCCGAGTCCCTACATACACTGGTCATGGGTAATTTGTTAGATACGAGTTCAAACAGAACAGAATTCGGGATTGCGGTTTCCTCTGGGAAACGTGCCCGAATTAGGTAATGGACTAATGTACAGTGGAGGAAAAATTTATAGGGGATACTTTCTGTTGCACAAGTAACTCTACATATGAACATTATCAGTGTTTACGAATACATAAAGTACTTGAGTGTTATTTGGATCAGAAAGGATGCTATTCTCATGAGCATCTCCTTTAATAACCTATCTATATTTATTAAAGGAGAATTAAAAGAATATATCTTTACATAATCAAAATATGTAATAATGGTTGAAATTTCATAGAAATTTTACATTACGGAGTCCTGTTAGTAAATTACGCTTTGCCCCTTCCGTGTCATGTCGTGAAATGATAAATAATAATAGGTAGGGTGCAGGACATTGTCCTTCCGTACTTTTATAGATACGTAGGTACGGTGTTAGTATGGACTGTTGTTATATACTCACTTCCCTCATATAGTTATAAAGCGATTAGGGAATTTGAAGGTAAAAACCCAATTAACACTCGGCCTCAATCCATTGTGTTCAGTTCGATAAGTTTCTTATGAACATGTGAATTGTGAAGTCAACAATTTCCTGCCTCCATGAAAGTTTGAGCGTTAGTTAACTCCTTGTTTATTAAAGTACACCGAAATTTTTATCAAGTATATCTGTTATAGATTCAGCGAACATCTGTGAAATAATCAGAAATCAGTAACCAGAAAAAACCGTGTATTTCGCTACATTCCTCAATCGATCATATCGCAAATAGCACTAAACAACTCTGTGGTAGAATCCCTTGCTAGTACAAACTCCGGCATACCGGAGGTAGAGAGGTATAGAAAAATTGCCAAAGTGTCTCCAATAAAGTTATCTGCGATGGACAGCAACTCGGTGTCGCCTATGCCCGAACTCGCACCGATCGCCGAGTTCGACAAGTCACCGCCGTCGCCACCAAACGAAGAAGTGCCAATGGACGACTTGCCGCCTCCTCCCGCTACCATTTCACAGCCGGAGGGTAACCACATTAACAAGTAAGTATTCTAACTTTCAATTTCATATATTTAAAATGCTGCTCGAACTAACAGCCATAAGTTCCAAATTTGTGATGGATAGCATTGAAATTCAGACTTCGATACGTACGTACTGTAAAGTGTACGTAGGTAGCAATTTTTAGCTTTGAATTGGATTGTCATTTTTCTACTGAATATTTATAACTTGTGAAATATGTAGACAAATATATAATATAACTGGTTTCGTTATACATATTTTTTAATGTAGGTAATTTCAAGATAAATTTAATATTAGGTTCGGCCCGCCCGCCCTCTACTTGGGCGCATCTTAAATATCTAAAGCTTATTAGCTATAATTAGCTTTCGTGTAATGCTATCATCTTAGTGTAATGCTTAACGAATTACAATGGCTTTATACAGAATTAACGTATAAAAATATTCATCAAAAGTTAAATGAAGCGTCTAATTAGTGTCGTCTAATAGAAGCCACGTACAGTGACTTTTACTAGTTATTTTTAGTTGAGATACTATTTTAATAATGATAAATATAATTTGATACTCAATGTTACATTTGTAATTTAATATATTTTTAAATAAGTGTAATCATTTGATGATTACATTAGTTATTAATATGTAAGTGTTATTCTTACACTCTATTAGCACTTCTGTTATTTGATAGCGGCCTCGGCATCGTTCCTAAATCACTGAATCGATTCAGATTAAAGGCTAACAGCTTTGAATACGTTTAAACTTGATTTATTATTTGTTTAATATCGTGTTACATGTAGTGCAAATTACCAATAATGGATTGTGCGGCGCCTGACATATAATAAATGTTAAGCTTTAAAGTTATTATATCTGCAGTATAGACGCTCTGACTAATTTATGTACCTACTGAGCTTCGCTATCCCCTTTACTGAAATCTTTTTTTTTTTGTTTGATTAAAGGATTTAAACATTCGCATATCAGCATAGAGCTTATTAGTGTCTCAACAAAAAATATCAATTACATTAATTTTATTTTATAGATGCAGTTATGTTATAAAAATCCATATGTGATTTTTTTTTTAATTTCCAACCAAGCCTTTTCTGAGATTTACTTTGATTTCTTATGAATTTGGGTCAAAGATACACAGATAATAATTTAATACTATTCTAGATTAGGTTAGATATGGGCTATACTTATATTTCGATACATATATGAACCGTTCATTTTATGCATTCAAGTTTATATTTTTTAGCTCTACAAAAACTCATCATGACAAAGGGCGGAATTTATTTTGTAAAGAAGCTTTGCTCTATATTCACCTACATTGAAAAAGATAGAGATTTAACAACAAAAAAAAAATCGCGTACCTATCAATTTCAGAAGAGACTCTACTTTTGCGATAGTTAATGTAAACTGTTAAAAAAAATCGGTAGAGAATAATGGTAGAGTCTGTTAAATATTTTTTTTGTTAGGCAACGACATCTGTAGTTAGCACTTGAAGGCATGTCTGATCTACAGCTCTATCGATTTTTTGCCGAGTTCCATTGTTTTACAACAGATGGCGCACTGTGCGATAGCTTGAATTCAAACGAGGCATTTTGATACGTTTATACGTTTAGCTATTTACAATAATTCATTTGTTCAGGTGTTAACAAAGTCATTTATATCTAATTACTTGTTGCTTTTAACTTCTTAAATCTTATTTATCAAAAAAGTTGGAACAAAAGACATATCGCTGTCCTTGTCACACATGGTACTTGTTTTAATAAGTTGAAGTAGGGCGTACATCGCGTCGGAACCGAGTCGAAATCTCGGAGTTGTGAGTTGTGACACGACCGCGGCGGGAAACATGCTCATGTGATAGATTGCCGCCAATTTATATTTTCGAACTTTTACTTTTCGAAAAGTTCTGTGTTTGTAGTTTTTTTTTTGATAAGTTGTAATAAACTTTTGTGTGTGTTGTAAAGAAAATAAACAGCATAATGGCAAGAAAAAATCTACCGTAAGTTATATGTTTAATACTTTATAAACTAAAATAATAAAAAGAGCGAATAATATTTATTTATTTATGAAAAATTTATATGATACCAGAATAGTCTTAATTATTTCTATAGATGCTGACTTTTCCTGACTACTATTAGCCGACAAAAATAACGTTTTACGATCATAATTATATATAAGAGGAAACGCAATTTGAGGTAATTTATTTGGACAGTTGGAAATTAGGCAACAACTTAATCTAGAGATTTGGATGGAATAAGTTGCTAATATTAAATGCTTGAAAATAAAATAATTAATTTAAAGTAGCTACACATATATAAATTACGTGAAGGTTTTTACACGTGTAACGATTCCATTGACAAACTTTTACTTGAGTAACTACTCATACAGAATTAATACTACCATAGGTACTCTTAATTCTGATAATTTTACCTACAATTATTATATTGCTAACTACCCTTAATTACGATTCTTGTTCATAGACTTAAAATAACGATTTTCTGGAACGTTAGCTTAGTCATAATTACTTATCTATTAGAGATAATTATACATAACTACATAACATTAATCGATCAATTAGGGGACGTCGCGACCAAAGGCAATGCGGGTCCATTCGACCTCCAAGTGTTTGATTTAATCTAATAATTCGCAGTGGGTCGCTCTCGTACTGGGAGCCCAGGAAATGGGATGAAATTGATGCCGTTTATTACTGAACATATGAGAGGCACACGAGACTGCCGGGACCCTGGTATATAGCATTACATTTGATATGAGTAGTTTGCTTCGCGACAAAATTAATTAGTGGCGATGTAGGTACCTACCTACTCCGAAAAATGGAGTACGAACTTTTTCCCATGTAGGTAGTAGGCCTCGAGCGGCGCAGATGTGAAAGCAATTTAATGTAATAACTTTTGAGTTTTTCAATTTTACAAATTTACTTAATTTTACTCACACGGCTAAAATCCTTATTAAAAACCAGTTAAACTTTGAATTGTCTTAATCCTTATTCACATATATTATTTCGAATATATAGAGCTCCTACGATGATAAATTCTAAGACGTTGTTTATCGCAATTGTATTATAACATTTAACAGTAATTTTTTTAATCCCTTAGCGAGAGGAGGAAACAGTAAGCCTGATGGCCTTCTACCTGTATAGTGCAATCTATAATTAACTATTTTGACAAATTCAATAATTTATTGGCTCTACATTAAATCCTACTTGGTCAAGATCCATTCATAACAATATTACGAACATTTCGCAACAAATTATGTAACTTTTAAAGAATACAATTAACGTGAAATATCATTCACTATTATGTTAATAAGATTCTTTTTGGGAACAAATGTGTTTATATCGCTTTTAATCTCATGAATTTTAATAAGTGTTAAATAACATCGCTGTAATACTTAAAAGTGATTATTAACAGTTAAGAGAAAATTATTGTTAAGAGTCGGAAAATAGTTCCTTATATCTGAGTAAACAAAATAATAACCCTGTTGTTGAATAAAACCCTCTCATTGAAAGTAATAAATAATATTAAGTAATTTTTGGAAATGTTTATTTTTAACAGTTTAATTGATCGATGTGAAATCTACTATTTACATTTTTCTTTGTTTGAAACATTACTTTCAAGTTTCAAACATAGATGTGCATACTCAGTACTCACATACTCATATATCTAAACAATATATAGCTACATATCCATTTATTCACTTAAACCTATTAAGATCCAAGACAGGCATCCTTCGTTACTCCAGACCCTTCTATAATCTCTCTGTTAGGCATTTATTGTACCTATTTACTTTGTCTATGGAGCTATGTGTAATCTTACAGTTTAATTCACAGTACATAGTTTGTATATGGACTTATTTTGTACTTTTAGGGAATAGGCAAAAAATAGAACATTTGACTCTACATCGTAAAATGATAACAATAATGTAAAATTGTATCTTTAAAGTTCCTATTGGTTTAGTGAATTTCATAAATAGTGATATTTAAGATGAGAGTAAGCTAATTTTTTATTGGAGCTTTTATTCTAAATTTCGTAATAATGAGGTGAAAAAATTATGTTAACTCACCTGTGTTGATTTACATATAAATAAATAACTTCTCAATATCGTCGAAAAATGTACCAACCACATTATAAAATACAATATTCCGTGAACATAAAACTACATAAAAACAACCGGTTTTTCCTCAAAATTAACAGTTAAATTTACATAGATATGATGTTTCCGTTATTTGCATCGTTATCATAACGTCATAATATTATAAATGTTCCAGGTTTTAAAGTATGAAAATAATTTAACGTTAGTAATAAAATCTTAAAATATATCGTATGTATATGAAAGATACCAACAACATATACTGAAACCATTTAAGAATGTATGAAAACATATTGAAATAAACATCAGCGTCTGAAACATTCGGACAGGCGGAAAAATTATATTGATACGGGTTTTGGCTAAAAACAAAGGATTTCGCTCCACCTGTTAATATTTAAACCCGGTTCAAATATAACCGACAGTGACGAAGAAGAAGCTGTGAAAGTTTTTTATTACCGTTTCCGCAATAAAATCTCTACGTATCTTAAAGCTACTTAAATCAGTGAAGGTTATTTTTGAAGCTACATTAATCCTAGATTGCGTAAGTTTAATCTGTACTAATATTATAAAGCTGAAGAGTTTGTTTGTTTGAACGCGCTAATCTCAGGAACTACTGGTCCGATTTGAAAAATTCTTTCGGTGTTTGATAGCCCATTTATCGAGGAAGGCTATAGGCTATAAATCATCACGCTACGACCAACAGGAGTGGAGCCACGCGGGTGAAACCGCAGGGAGCAGCTAGTATGTTTATATGCAATGAACTTTATAATTAACAAGTAATTCGTTAAGTTTGTTGTGTAGGCATTTAACGCCTGACAAGTTTCACGGCTTATCCACTACATTTTTGACATTCAATTACGTTAACAAGTCAACAACCCGACCATTTAAATAATTTAAAAATGTACCTCGTTGGAAGTATTATCTAAAGTCTAAACAATAATTGTGAGTGAGTAACCTGAAGATAAAGCCGGTAATTCGTTCCTTATTACCAGCTTTCCATGTCTGATAACCAGATGTAATTTCATGGCGTCTCACGTCTATTTACTTTCACTATAAATGACTCAAATGTACCGAGAAATATATTATTGAAACGTCATAATGTCAGTTATGTTTCCATAGAAAATAATAAATAGGAATTTATGTTGAGACATGATAGGATCATTATACAACGTTACAATGGAATAAAAAAATGCAAATGTTTGATGTAGGTAATCTGATCATTGGGAAGTACACGTCAGCAACTGATCAAAGAAATTGGAGAGACGGGAATAGCTGTTTCTGATGCTTTGACAGCCGAGGCTTTAATTTTAACAATTTCTTACATAACTTGATATTTTTGCTACATTATAATTAAAACTTAAGAATTCAAATAAGTTCATCATCTGCAGTAGGTACTACATGGTTTTAACTGACTGTCTGACTAAGTACTAACTTCCTGGAAGCTTGCATAGCTCTACCGTCTAAGTCATAATTACATCCGATCACTTGTTATTTGTAGTCTCCAACGATTTAAATCAAGTCAACGTTTAAAATGTTTATGTTCGCTCATTACACTAAATACGTAACTCACAAACTTGGAAGAAATATTGGGTGAGCGAGGCAATAAACTCTTAACAGAGCCAACGGACCGCGTCGGCCGCCCAATTACAAATCGATGGATTGTGACAGTGCTCTAGTTTGGAGCATTTTGGAGCGATTGCTCTTACTACCTGCTTCACAACCTGTAGTCTGTGGTCCGTATAGTACATACTACCTTCCGAACCCAAGCGAAGCGGTACTTTCAATTTTGACTTATGAAATATGATATTGGCCGGCAGATCGGATCGATTATATCGAAACAAGGTTTAGCGAGAAAGTGATGAAATTTAAAATTCTGTCTAGACATTGAACCGACCGCGACGTTTAACCTAAAAATGTTAATACAAAAAAAATGTAATTATGTACTATAAATGGAACATGTTATATGGAATATTTTGAGATTTGAAAAGATTTATTTTTACACTTCATATTTAAACTATATGAAAAAAAAATATTTATTTATAGTAAGATAAAGCTTTTTTAAGTTTCGCATAAGTATTTTGTTTATTTTGAGTGAGGGCTTTAGTTTTTATCGTAGATAAATATAATCATATATATACGATTACAACTAAAGCTCATCCTTTACAAAAAAAAAAAAAAAAACTATTTTCAAACCCAATCAACTTAACTATGTACATTGTACAATGTACGTATGCTAGTAAAATGAATCATAGTAAATCATTCAGAAACCTTATATCCTGCAGCTGGCGTAATCCTTGAAATTTATTTTTACGCGATAGGCGTATTCCTGGACTTAGCCTATTTATCCGTGTCCAGTCCATCCCGTAATTTGCATAAATTGATTGCACGCTGCGGTGTTTCATACACGTTGGTTTGTCGAGGTGCGCAGGCGACGCCACTCCACAGTCCCAGTCGAGCGCCCAACCGACAAACTGTCACACGTTTAGGCGCGAAACTTAATTAAAACATCCCTAATATGATATTCTCTTATCTTTTATAATAAACATCTACCGCGACGCGGCAACACCTCGATTTGAATATAAACGACGCAGTGCCGATGTTCAGTGGTTTTGCATGATAAGGAGACGTCTTGTGATTTATGAATCCGTCTTGTATGAGCTACGATGCGTCAGAGATATCAAGTGAAACAGTATGTATTTATTTTATCTACCTATACCTATTTAGGATATGTAATTTCGCTCCACATAAAAAATATTCCAAACTTAATTTAATTATTATCTGTTTTGAATAAGCCTATTAAAACTTTTTCATGGACATTTTATGTACGTTTAAACAAAATGACGCATCTTTTTAATAACAGCAATGGGGCGTTTACTTTAGGGATTTCAAAGGTATAACAAAATGACATCATTCTTTTTATCATCAATTCTAATTATGCTATGTACACTAACTCCACATACTAATGCGGAATGTTATATAATTATAATTGTTATTATTTGTTATGTTCTGATGAACGCATACAATAGTAGCTTCGCGTATCGTATTGCGCCTTAATTGGAAAAGCAACCAATAAATATCAAGTTTATTTATTATTGTCTATCACAAATAATGAGTACATTGAAAATGTAGTACATTCTCATTGTATTGTCTAAGGTTTTATTAAGGCACTTAAGCTCGTTCATATTTTATTGAACGTTAATTAAAACTAGGAATTCTCCGTTTCTATGGCAACTCTACATAATATTTATCACCTTTTATTTTTTTTATTCTCACTATAATCTTATTATTAATAATAATTATCTTACGGAGCTTGTTTTAAATAGTCATAAATTAAGGATATTATCAATGGACAAAGTTATGTGACGTGTTTGGAAACATGAAACATTGTTTGGCGGAAAACTCCGTTGACTGTGAAAACATCAATTAAGTAGGTACTGTTTAGTTTCAACACTGCTGTTACATGTTGTGTTACTGATAAAATGCGGGTGTATAATATGCCTACCTAGTGTTTTCGATAACACCTTGTTTAGTGATAAGTAGTTTAAATTATGACATAATATCATAACACTGTCTTAGTGATTTTGCAAAGTTTCTAGCGGCTGCTTACGTCTCTGATTATAAATTCTGAAGAAATATGTCAAATAATTAGAATTTCAATATTTTAATACTGTATATTATGAGTATTAAGCTTAAGTTTTAGTTGTCTTCATTGATGGTAGAGCCACTATTCTTTTTTACTACATTTAATTTATTTAAAAGCCTTATCTATAGTTGTTAATAGTTAACAACCTTGGATTAGATTAAAATCTAATAGTATACTATCTATATGCAAATTAAGGTATAGAAATCATATAAAGCACTGTGTAGTGTACCTACTAGCTGTTGTTAATTACCCACAGGTGTACGTACCTTAGAACGTAGATTGAGTTGATAAATATAATAGTAATTATGTAGCCTGCATGATCGCTTAGGAATAACATTATAATTATAAACTTACAATGAATAAAATTATATAAAACAAAATTTGTTTATTAGTTAGAAACATAGAAAAAGTTTGGAAAATCCAAAAGTGCACGCCTCATAATTTTTTTTAATAATTATTTATTAATTATTATTTTTGTTTATTTAATAACAATTAAACCACATCGAATCAGAACCTGAAAAATGAAAGTGTAGTGTATGTCCTTCCCTATTATCGGCTCTTAGACGCACACGACCTCTCACTCCGACCGCCTGCAGCCAACTGAGCTGTGTGAGCGGTGTCACCGTTGCACGTGCGCAAGAGATGACATAATACTTCCCTCTCTTTCACTCACATACACTACATCCCTCCTTTATTTTAGAAATTTTTAATTTTTTCAATTGATTTTATTAAATAAAATATTATGTTCTAGTATGTATAGTATTCGAGTATGTTATATGTATGCTTCTATTCTAGTCTATACCTAAGCACCAGTATCAGTCAATGACCTATTATACTAGTAGACGCGGCATACGCCAACATCATTGCACTAAAAAAACAGCGTAATTAATACATACCTACTTACTAACGCATTATCACCAATACAGTTGTTCTCTTTTTCACTCTCACGCACGAGACATAATACATGTCTCACTCCTGTACTTCGTAATAACAACTGCCGATTAAAATATAAAAGAACGTCCAGCCACGACGCTGAATGGTGCGTGATTAAGTGAAACTCGGGCACTTAGCTGAGTTTTTTCTTGCCAAAATAGAGAGCGGGTAACGTATCTAGCTGTTTTATATATCATAGGTATCAGTTAGTAAACACAGCTCGGGGACACGTCCGCTCCATACCAGCGATAGAGTAGAATGTGTCACCTGGCCTAGTAATATAATTCTATCTATATGCAACATCTCTCCTTTTCATTTTTTTTTCTTTTTTTTTTCCATTAAGTATATGTATATTCAAAATTATAATAATTTTTACAATATATGTATTCAAATCGATATTAATTAATAATTTTTTCAAACTCAAACCTTCATTCATCAACCATACCTCGTCCAGAAACGTTAAAACGTTTCGTCAGTATAAGGACAAAATATGAATTTACCACTGGTTCGGAAAGCCGCCTCAACAGAGAAGAGCCGGCAAGAATATATAGGCATGTAGTCGCTCCTTCAAAATCATAGAAATGTAACATCTCACATAGGTATTTATAATAACAATAATGACAATTTATTTAAGTATACGACAATCTATCATGAATAAGTTGTATACTTATATTTAAGTTTATTAAGTCATTATTTATTTATTAACCAATGGGACGAAATCGTTTTCAGTAACTTAATGTTCCTTCTGTAACTTAACTATACTTTTGACTAACTGTACCTGTACTGTACCTGTACTGTACCTGTACTGTACCTGCACTGTACTGTACCTGTTCTGTACCTGTACTGTACTTAACCTGTTTTATTTTTTCCTTACATGACTATTGCACTACCTTGTTGATATGTTTCACTCACTATTTATCATGACCTGCACTCCAGGTCATTTAGAAGAGGTGAATGCTGCTTCTTCTGTCTAATTTAATTCACTTTACCTGCACCGGCATCTGCACCATCTATGTAACCACCGTTTTCCCACATATTAAAATTATTAATAAACGATAGCTGCAAACCGAATTATTACCAAGTGAAATGCCTATAGACTGGGTACATACTTAAATGCTCGGTTATTATTTAATATCTATATTCTGTATATGTACTTCGTTACTAAAACAATATATGTTCCGATTTTAATTCAATATACCTAATAAAATCGGAATGTAATATAATATGTATATATCTGTACCCTAAATAATATAATACATATTATACGGCAAAATTGTAACCAAACATTAATTGGTTCATTATTTATTCTTATTTAAGCAACAACAACTTATCATATGATCCTTAGGCACAAGGAAGATTTGTTTATTTATTCGTTTGTCCGTCTCTCTTTCATATCGCAATAAAGCGATTTATGATATATTTTTGGGTGATAGTTTAGAGGCTAGAAAGTGGCAGCCTTTTTTATAGCGCATTAACTAAATATATTTAATTCATACAGATACATAGTTACAACGTTAAGGTTCATAATTATCAATTATTTAAATACCAACTTTTGGGTATAAACCACTCTGACAGAATTATAGTCTTAGTGGAGCTTGCTCTGCAACAGTACAATATCATTACTATACTGTGCCATTGACTTCTATTGAACCGCTTTTAGCTTCACCTGTATGTTCGTATGACTGTATGCAACCGAATCTTTTCGATTCGCTTATGACCTACCCAAACCGTACAGATTTAACTTCAGTGACAATATTACAACAATTTATTGACAATACAATAATGAATATTTAGTAAAGCGTGATTAATAATGAATTACTTTTTTTTATACTTCTTATTGTAACCTCAACACACACGCGGTGTTGTTCATTGTATGATTATTACATTAATAACACATAGGTATTTAAAATTCAATTAATGTAACGAACCTAAAACGAATCAAAATGTATCATTTTGTTGATGACTTTTTTTATTTGTTACTTATGATAACATTTGTATATTTTGTATTGCTGACAACTTAATAGCCACTTGAAAAAGAAAAAGAATATAACTTAATGACAATAATAATGGCTAGACATTAATCACACATTAATGGTCTGAAAATAAGTAGTTGGATACATATTTTTTTAACTGTACAATGTTAACTGTTACAATCAGTAATACAAATTTAACTGTAACAATCAGTAATACAAATTT
>CAJQZN010038805.1:18691-29945 GCA_907164685.1 Colias eurytheme | reverse complement strand
ATATAATTGGTATGCCAATAAGATAAACAAACTTCTCTATTCATATTAATAGAGTTCTGACCTCGAGAAGTTCCACGCAAACAATAATTAGGTCTATATGTTATTATTTCATAAGATGGATTGTTTTAGAATAACAAAGTCAGTCATCTAAAAATATATTTTAAATGCTACAAAACAGGTCTGGCGCACGGTAATTATGTTTTATTGACATAAAATTACTAATTTTGTATTAATATTTTATAAACTACATATTGCCAAATTAATTTTCTATTTATAATTATGATTTTGAAATATGAGCACAGAAGATTTACTATTCATGTTTATATAATGCACGATAATTTTAATCGAATTTTTTAAAGAAAATCACGTTGAATCCTATGCACCCCTTTCTCTAAATTTACCTCATATATTTTCTAAAACATCACTTTCTAAAATCTAATCGAAAAACTTAATTATTTTCACTTTTTTAATAACTGACCTACGTTCTTATATTCTGTAACTCAAAAATAATTTTTAATACAATAATGTATTTTCTTATGTAAAATCGACGTTGGAGCCAAATATGAAAAATATTGGCTAACGTCGATTATACGTTATAAAATTGTTTTTTTTTTTTCTATTACAGCCTTTACAATATATTTTATTAATGTTTCAGTATTAGAAGCAGAACGCGAAGACGAGAATCGATCTCGCCTATTACGTGCACTAGGCGAATGGTTACGGGCAATGTGCGCTCGATATTGGATCTACGTAGTTGTGATAATGCTATTCGTTATTGGAGTCACCGGGGATCGGATGACGATATTCCGCATCATTTATATGTTCCTGTTCCTTGGGTTTATACTTATGTTCCAAGTATGTGAAACATTATAATATAAAATATGCAATATAATACCTATATCTAAAATATCACTTAATAAATTTACAATAAATCGCTTATAACTAAGCTATTTTATAAGCAAAAATGGCTAAGATAACTTATCATAAAGATATTGGAACTTTTGTTTTTGATGATCAAAAGTGGGATATAAACACAGAACAGTAAAGTAGATAGAAGTGTGATGTGGGCGTGGCCCACGTGTCACTGGTAAGGTAAGATCACCTAACTTGCTCTCAGTTGTGCGCAGAAAAATATTCGAGTCGGTTGTCAGCTGTCAAACCTTTTTTCCATATTTATTCATTAATTAGGACGTGTTGTTTGGTATAAAGAGTGCAAAAATGATAGCAGACGAAATAATATCAGCAATGAAGGCATTTCATACCGTCGGTAAGTCTTATTTTAATTTATTTTAATTATATTTTATGTTATAACTTCGCTTGTCGTAATTTGTCAAAATTGTATACAAATATCTAGTCAAAATGAACCTTAATCCATAAGAAATTAGTACTATTATAGATTGAACAGCAAACAAGACTTTCTGGAATATTATTGCAATAAACAAACGAATGTCGCTTTAGTGATGCTTGTGGTGCATATCGACAGTATCGATACTTTAGAAAAGACAAACATTATAAATACATATTAAATTTTATTTTATTTTTCTTTAGCTATCATTTGTCTAATTTATTTATAGATTTCCCAAAGAGGCTAATTTAAAAGAGAAATGGATAAATGCAACGTGACGAGTTAACTGGATGCCGAACAAGTACTAAGCGGTCTAACAAAGGCCATCGATACATCAAACCTACAGCAGTTCCAAGATTTAAAATAATGCATATTTTCTGTTTGTATTTTGTAAATATAGATTTATACTATTCTACTCCGTTTTTTATTTAATAATAATAATATAAAAAGACGTACTTAGTAGTAATAAACATACTCCAAAATGTGACGCATTATACTATACTTATATAAAAGAAAGAAAAAAAAATACACAAAAAATATTTATTTGTGAATTATCGATAACAAGGCTGACATCCCTCAGAGCATAGCATCAGATAAATTATCAAGTTAATGTCATTAATGTTGAGTGACACAAATTTCAACCTTATCTCTATGTGTTGCGTTTCAAATTTATATCTATCGAAAACTAACGCCCTCTGTTGTGGAGTAGCTGAATGTTTTCGAATTTGGAATTTCTGTGCAATGAGAAACAAAACAGCTAATATACCTAGGGATGTTATACTAAAATAAACCGTAACATGGTGCGTTAGGGTACATATTGAAATGCTGAATTTATAACCTAAGTCAGTTTTTACTCAAATTAAGCTGTCCAATCAAAGGCATAGTTTACTTGTAGTGTACTGTATAACTATCGGTTTAAATGTGTGGGTTTGGCGACACTGGTTTTCATACTAATTAGACATTACAGCACTTCTATATGTTTTTACTGTTCTGTGGATATAAATTTGAAAATATGAAATGTAGCCGCAATTGTTTATTTAATTTGTTTTTGTTATTCTTGATGAGGGGATTGACCATTAAAGTCATTAAAATCAACATGAAATTGCACATTAATTATTTATTGTGTTTTATTTCAGATAAGTTGGTACTGGTGGCGAAGACTGATGTATATATTTTGGATAACAGTGATTATATACTCTATGATAAATCTTATATTGATCTATGTATACCAGTTTGATAATTTCTCCAAAATGATTGAAACATATCTTATGATTAATGAGAGACTGTAAGTAGATCGTAGAAATTATTATTTTTCAATTAGTGTTTTAAATAGATGCATTTTCCGTACACTTAAAAACTAACCAATTTACTTGAATTATGCTACGACGAAGTACTGCATACACCAATAAAAATTCTACGAACACTATACTATTTATTACGCCTAACTTTAAATTATTCTCTGTTTTCAGGCAGCACGATCTAGGCCTTGACACATATCATCCGGCTGATTTATTTGTGAAGCTTCTAACTCCAACGCTTTTCTTGATAATCACGATAATGCAAGTGCATTATTTCCACAAAGACTTCATGGAGTTATCGGACCCAAAAACAATGTAAATATAATAAAGCTTGCCTGGCAGAGATGGCTTTGAGCCATAAGGCATTTGTACATTTTAAATGGTTTTGTTTTATGTACTTTCATTTTTATATGTTGTACAATAAAGAGTAAATAAATAAATAAATAAATAAAGCTTTATAGCTGCATTTATTATAATAGTTATTTGATTTGAATTTTCATTCAAACAAAATATTCATATCAAAAATATGCCTTTGTGTCTCAGTAAAATAACGTAAACTAAGTAAAACTTATGGATCTATTGCTTTTTTTATGACAGATCAGATAGCATAGTTCGAGAAGCAGGATCCAATCGACCTAGCCAAGTTCAATCTACAATGAAAGATGATGTAAGTAACATTTCTTTTCCGTTCTAATTAAATTAATTTTAAAATAATACAATATATAAAGAGGAAAATTTTGACACTAAAAAACACTTCTATTATAAAACTTAAATAACATTATTTCGACTGCAAAGTAATTGCAACAGGAGGCTAAGGAAGCCTCTTGAAGGCCGTAGGAGTGTTGAAACATCGCGCAAATGCATGCATTGCTTTACATTTTGATTCGTTAACTTATAACGCATGCCATGCATATTAATTATCTTTATGAAAAATACCTATTATAATAATATAATAACTTATTTACAATCGCATCGGGAAAGAATACCTAGGTACCTTTTATTTCACCAAAATCCAGTATAAATATTACCTCTGTAACAATATTTTTCTTTTAATTCAGCTACCAGCTCTTCCGGATGAAGAAGAGCGCGAGATTCAAGGAACTAACTCGCCAAGTGACACTGAAGTCGAACAATCTATGGCTACGTCTTCCATACATACTGCGGCTAGACGATCAATGCACAGGTAATGTGTAAACAACATTTATTTATTTATTTATTTATTTATCCTTTATTGCTCTTAGATAACATAAATATGAACTTAATCTAATTATAAATTAAAACAAATGGCGGTCTTATCGCTAAATAGCGATTTCTTCCAGACAACCGGAGTACGGAAGGAAATTAGTTAGAGGAGAGGGATAGGGCAGAGCATAAATATAATATGTAAGAATATAATATAAAGATATGTATAAATATAATATATATATTCACAAAAGTATAGGAAAGAATAATTAAAGCCATAAAAACATAATAATAAATATTATATAAAGCGACAAAGATATAATACAATATATAGATTATTAAGTACGACAAGAAGAATGATAGTTATCGCTTACCATTATTTTAAACTTATTCAATGACTGTGCCTTTTTTATTGGCTCAGGTAAAACATTTAGAGTTCGTTTAAATAAAAATTTAAGAACATTTCAAGTGTACCTTGTATGTATGTGGTAAAGATTGAGTTTCGGAACTCGGTAACTGTTTAATGAGTAAAAATTAGTACGATGGCAAAATGCCTGCAAGTAAAGCGAATACAATAAACGGCATTCTTGGACCGTTTACTTATTCTATTTCGATAATTTTTGCGTGACATATTATAGTGATCAAGCATAGTAATAATATGCCAGATAAATAATATAAATTTTATTCGAAAATGTTACAATCAAATATTTATATTATTGAACAATTTTCATAATTTTTACAGTAAATTA
Source organism: Colias eurytheme (assembly GCA_907164685.1). Classification (NCBI taxonomy): domain Eukaryota; kingdom Metazoa; phylum Arthropoda; class Insecta; order Lepidoptera; family Pieridae; genus Colias; species Colias eurytheme. The sequence continues at coordinate 25,371 of CAJQZN010038805.1, read as the reverse complement.
AACAAAATATTCACAGGAAACCCTCCCGAAGCCGTTCATACGCGCCAACAATAACTGAACGAGGTTCAATCAAGTTCCGTCCGTGGCTCGCGGCTAACTTCAATAAGATGAGAGCATTGCTGTTGCAATGGACGGACAAGGCGTTTATATTCCTCGATATACATCTTATTAAGATCCTCTTTATTTCTCTGATGCTGCTGTGTGTTTTTAATGTGAGTTTGATTTTATGAATAATATATAAATATGTAAAACCTTTTTATTAGTTACGAAAATTTATTCAAATAAGTATCAGAAAATATCAAGTCATTTCCCCACTATAAAAAGGTCATTGAGATTGTTTTAAAGATATAAATAATTCGATCACGAGGCGGGATTCGCATCTTTTTTGCCAACAGGGGCCGGTACTATGACCTCTTATTTCCAGACACTCCAGATGATTCAAAATATTTGTGAAAACTTAAAGGCAATTCATCATTTTAAGCCCAAACATTTCAAAAGCTATGTTATGCAACTAAATTTACAAATATTTATTTTCAGGTTTGCGCGATGCACGTTCCAATAATGATTTTAATATCACCAGCGCTATTGCTAAATTCTAGAAAACAACGATTTTGCATTCTTATCATATCGACGCTAATAAGTGTGTATCTAATGGCCAAGATGGTTTACCAAATTGAGTATATCAAGCATTCCTTCTTTGATGTAAATTGTACCATGGTAAGAATAGTTTAAATTTTTTGATGCTTATTTTAAAATTTGTGTGGAACAATATCAAGTCATTTTAAATAAAAAATAATTTAATAGGAGGGTGATAACAGCACAATAAACACAACAACATACAATAATGCTGAATGGATTGGCTTCTACAAGGCGACGCGTGAAAAGCCTCTAGTGGTTCTGTTGAAGGGATACATCGCTTTGATTGCAATGTTCACTTTCTATTCTTTGGTTACGTATCGACAGCAAACACACAGGTATTTATATTTTCTCATTTTTATTTTTTTGTTAATACTTTTTAATTACCGTTTGTGATAATAGTTTTCGAATAACCATAACATTTCTAAGACAAGGTTTAAATCAATTCAATGTATGTAAAAAGGTATTTTCTCTTAATTCATAAACTATCGAATAGTTTTTCATCTGAATTTTAACATGTACTTAAACTGCGTCTTATTTTTGTACTGAATGCATGTAATTTATGTACATTTTTAATACAGGGATTTGGGAGTTCTACCGCATACTAAAGAGAAGCTGATGTTCCCGGAAGTAACCCGTAAGGACGCTGACAAGGACTTGATACACTATATTAAATATTTATTCAATTACGGCTTCTACAAATTCGGCGTCGAGGTGTGTATTAAAAATATGTAATAGTATTATGATGAATAATTTTATAAATTGATAAGGAAACTTTTGAAACGTAGGAATTTAGTACGGTATTTTGTCACAAGAGGCGCTAATATCTCTTTCTGCAATATAAAATTAGTTAGGCTCAATAAAAAAACGTGGGTATAAAGAATTGTAACTAACTAACTTGTTTTCTTACAGATAACATTAATATGTTTAATGGGTGTAATCGGTTCTCGTATGGACCTATATGCCGTCATATACTCCGGATGGTTGTTAGCTCTTGTATCACTACGAAGGAAACCGCTAGCCAATCTGTGGCCAGCTTTTACTGGGCTTATAACACTACTTGTGCCGTTACAATATATGATCGCGGTTGGATTTATGCCACAGTTCTGTATAGACTATCCTTGGAGAGGTGATGATCAGGTAAATGGCAAAGTAATATAGCTTCTATGTCTTATGGGATATGGTTGAAAGTCTCGCAACAATCTGTGGTCATCCTTTTCTGCATTTTTATCACTTCTTATTCCGTTGGAGTGTAGGATTTATATTGGTTTACCTAAAGGACTTTCATTATATTTATCAGTTTTGTAATCTGGCATATTGATGTTATCGCTGTTTAGAGATATTTCCGAAAGAAGTTTTATGTGTAAAAATAAAATGTTTCTTACCAAATAAACTAGATGGCAACAAACTCCCTTAAAAAATCTACAAAAATTGTATACGTCAAATAAAAACTCTAAGTAAACAATTTGTTTCAGCAAATGAAACACATACGCACATGGCTCTTCCTACCATACACGGCAGAACCGCCTCACGCTGCTAAACTGATATTCGATTTCTTCCTATTGATGTTTGCTTCGCGGCAACTGAAAGTGTTTAGAATAGAAAAGGCGCAAGGAGATAATTACCCGGGCGGCTCCAATAGCGAAGATATAGGCAAGGATTGGGAGACGCCGAACTTTGTCAATCCTGTGCCCGATTTTCTGTGTTATGTTGGGTAAGAATAGAAAATTTAATGTTTTGTAAGATTATATCCACATTATTTACCAAATTACCTTAAATTATAAGTGTTGCTTGTTTTTTTTTTTCTATTAAATAGCATTTTTCCTTTGTAGATCCTGGTTAGATGTAATCAAGCGGATGGTATTCCTCGGCATGCTGTGGGTCACACTAGCGATCATGTTTATGACGGGAACCAATCGCGTGAACTTATTCTCTATGGGCTATTTGATTGGCTCGTTTATTTTCTTGTGGCAGGGGACTGACTTTTATCTGCGACCTAAAGATGCTATATTGCAATGGTATGATTTATTTTTGTTTCAAATTCATCTTTCATGACGTGAATACTTCAAATATTTTACATTTTTTTTTTGCGTTAATTGTTACTTTTAGTTTACTGTTGCAAGATCGTATTATTTTAAATAAAAGTGTAATTTTAAATAGTGGATAAATTACCGAAATGAGGCATAAGATCATGTACAAATTACAATACAATTTAGTAAATGTTAACCAGCGTTACAGAAGAGATATTCTCTGTAACTTTTGCCGTTTACTGTATCTTTGTTTTGGCGCCAAATACATGAATTTGAATTTGAAAATTTGGTGTTTCTCAAAATCCCACTAACCAATTCCAGGTGGTCATGGCTAGTGCGGTACAACGTGTGCGTGGTGGTGATAAAGGCGGTGCTGCAGATCCCGGGCTGCATGTTCAGCCGCGTGATGCAGGAGCACGCGTGCTGGCTGGTGCAGCTGCTCGGGATCGGCTGCGTGGACAAGTTCGCGGGCGGCAATATCGCGCAGTTCCTCAAGATGCACTATGATAAGGTATGGCAATAAATATTTCAGGACAATTTTCACAGTATGTGGATGATTTTTTGTGCATGAAATTATATTTAGGGGTCTTTATGTTATGTAAGCTTAATACCGCAACTTCAGTCGTACGGTTACAAGGTAGCATCCGTGCTTATGACTACATATTATAAAACAAAGTTCTCCGCAGCGACTGACTGTTTGATCTCGATTAACTCAAAGAAAACAGCACCGATTTTCGGTTTTACAAGTTGCGTAATCAAACATACTTTGTCTATGAGAAGTGTGAATATTATTTTTCTGGTTCAAAAATTATTATAAATATTCCTTCTTTGATAGGATACAGCTTGTTCTGTGCCTCAAGAAGATATTGGACTCGCTTGGGATGGAGTGTGTTTCGCCTTTCTCATACTGCAGCGAAGATTGTTCCACAGCTATTACTTCTACAGGGTTATTGATGAAAGTAAAGCGACTACGGTATTAGCTTCCAGGTACGTTAGTTATGATAATCATAAAAGTATAAAACTTACACTCATTTCAAGTTTATTGTTCATTAATTTTTTTTTATTGTATTCATCGAGAAATAATTTGAAAAATATTTAAAATTTATTGAATACCTTCATAATTTTTGTAGAGGTGCGGAATTAATAGAAGAACTTCGACAGAAGCAAATGATGATTCAAGAGGAACAAGAAATTAAAATACTTGAAAAGATAAAAGTGAAAATGGAAAGAATTAAAGCTAACCAGAAAAAAATACAGGGTGCTATGTCAAAGGAACCTGTGCATCACGATGCAGGTAATATTTTTGTAACTTTACGTAGAACATTAAAATCATACACAAAATTATATTTTTATGAAAAAAATAAGAGTTTATTAAAGTTGTAAATTGAGAATATTTTATTACTTCGGTATCAAAAATAGAAGAGGACGAAGAAGAAACGCAACAAGAGGAAACAGACCGAGTGCCGCTGGAGCGCGGTGAATCGGATGCCACAACGGTGCGCGGCTTCCATACTCCTGATAGTCCGGCGTCCCCTCGTGGTTTCCACACCCCCCTAACACCATCCCCTAGACATACACCACCCCCCACCCCGTCTCCACCTCCACACCCCCTCCCCGCTTTGCCCGCTCCAGCTATCCAACCCGGCCCACCATCTCCTTCATCCGCTTTAATGACAGTATCGCTCGATGCCTATCTAGAACCGCGTCGCATTTCTTTCGAATCCCCGCCTTCCTCTGAACTCCTCCCTCGCGCCCAAAGCCCGGAAGAATCCTACCCGGTATTCTCCCCCCCTCCCATCCGCCGACGTCACACCGTTGCAAGCCCGAGTGTTCTGCAGCGAACCTCCATAATATCGTACTCGAGCCGCGCCGAACCGAATTCTCACCATACGTGTAACTATGAGCGATTTATTTTTAGTCGTTTAGTCACTGCGACTGAAAATACACGATCACTCCTGTATATATTTGTAAAGCAATGTTAAATAACTGTTATTTTACCTAAAATGTTTTATGTGTAATTATTAGGAAGCCACGGCGGGTCTGCGCGCCGTTTATACACAAAGAGACACGAAGGTACAGTCCAAACGTGGTTACGGATGGATAATCCGGTTGAATAGAACGTACGGAGACATACTAAACTTTTCTGTCTGGGCTCTGTGGAGATTTTAACAAAAAATATTCCATTTTAACCTCGATCTATGTTCTACGATCCATTTAATTATCAATATCACGATCGATACTTGTTTAATCTAAAATTAAGCTTAAGTCAATAACTGTTGTCCTCGTCTGGGTGAGATTCTACTTAACTGTGTCCGAGAATGTGTTGAGAGCCCCGAGCTAATCCGCTTAGCTTCCAAAGGTGTGAGAGTGGTGTTGAGTTTTGTCTTTGTTCGTAGCGCGAGGAAGGCCGCAGTATAAGCCGCCCGCCAGCCATCAGAAGGGTAACGTTGTCTCGAAGTTTCCATCGCATAACATTGTCTTTGCGTTACTAACCACTTGTGTTCGCAGCTTAGCGGTGATGGTATTTAGGCAAGTTGCATCGTGAAGAAATTAAAGTTGAATTGTGCATTTCATTTTGTTTTGTAATTTTGGAAAAATTGGAATTCATCAAATTCGCTTGCTAGATTATGATGCATGTTTGCTTATTTGCACGGTATTAACTGGTTTTGCACGCTCTTTTTTAATCCTGATGTTTTCTAGTATAAATTATTTTACATAAGTAAATATTTATGTATATTTTAATGTTAAATAAACTGTTCCCTAAATATTAGTCAAAGTTTGTTTTCACTAAAACTATAATTTCACTGAACAATTTAAATTTATATGTTATCACTGTTTTAACAAATTTGGTACAAATATACTTTTGTCTGAGGGTGCAAAAATGCAGTAATATTGCAAAATCATAGAATGTCATATCACTTTAAATTTTTATTACAATAATCACAAAAATGTCATGCTATTTAACGATTTAGCAAAAAATGTGTAAATAGCTTCGCCTTTTTCGCTTAACGGTCAATGTAGGAAAATTTCGAGATTTTAAAAGCCTTTTCTCATATACAGCTGTACGCTCTGGTGACTACTACATGTTCGATGAATTTGACGACTTCGATGTTCATCTCAAGGACGAAGAATCGAGCACAGACGAAGACGAACCTAAGGAAATGGGTATCGGCAAGGTAACAATTTCGATACATCATCATCGAATACCTACATTAGTTACATATATTTTAGAATTCTGTCTGGGATTTTCTTTGTAATGAGTATATGAGATTGGAAATTGAGCATGACTTGACTGATTAGAGTTATGTGGTGAAGTGTAGTGTTTTAAGGAATCTTAGCATGTCAATTTTGATTTAGATCAAAATCGGGTGGTGGGGTTATAAATGTGCTTTTGTTACAAAATGGGCATGCGGTGACTAACATGTGCGCCTTGCAATAATATAGTACGTACAAAACTATTTGTCTAGTTTTTCGTGAAATAAACTTGGTTAGCTTTAGACCAGAATATTGTCTATTTTCTTTTAATAATCCTATTTTTTATGTGTCTCACAAATACCATAACTAAAAAACATCAAATCTATGAACTTACTAAACATACAGTAGAAAATAAATTTAGTTATGTGGGTTTCCAGTTCTCACTAATATGATTCAAATCGTAGATTAGTTAACACTTTATTGTACTTATCTTCTTCCTTTGTTGCGAAATTTTTCAACAGATCAATTTATCTATTAATGCGTTTCGGTACTTTACATATTAAATATTTCGATTTCCTCAATAATTTTGCAATACAATATTCTGGTCTACACCTGTCTTATAATCTTAACGTTGTTTAAAATATGTGACGTCAGAGTCCTATGTGAAGTTCACTTAAAATTGGTGACATAAAATGGATAGAATTCACGAAAAGCTAGTGAACGGTGGGATTGCACCGGGTTGTGGGTATAGTTGCTGTCGACGGCGATAAAGACGGACGTGCGTCGCGCGGTGTCGCTGCGGCGCGCGTCGCTGCCCGC
>CAJQZN010038803.1:0-16671 GCA_907164685.1 Colias eurytheme | reverse complement strand
CTTCAATCGCGCGTAAAGGTTACACGCACACACTTTTTTTTTTAATAGAAAACATAACTACCCAGGCGGAGCCATTGCGTATAGGCTAGTTAGGTATACATATACAGCCTACATATGCAAAATTTGACAATTGAACAGTTATACTTGACACTGTTTTATAAAGCATTTAAAAGGCAATAATATCTCATTGTGCGGTGATACAATGGTGATTGTTATATATTTCATAATACTCTTACAATTGTTTATTTCTTAACTTTCTCAGCGCTTTTCACACTCGCTTGCTTGTAAAGTTTATCAGTGAATAATCAAAGTTTATAGAAAAATCAACGATGCTTCAGTGTCAACATTTATATTAGTGTATACCTAGTATATAGGCATTGATGATGACCACGTACACGCAGGACCGATTTCGACAAATTTTGGTATTATTTGCATTAGACATATTACTATAATACCAGTAGATATTCTCATATATAAACTCATATACATATATTGTATATATGTATACATATACATTATTTTATTAACATTTTCTCCATAATTATTACAATACAATTTTGTTATTATTGTGTCATTAAGGAAGGTGGACCCCAAAATACAGGCTGTCCTAGTTAGGGGTCCAAATGTTACATGTTTGTAAATTGTACCTAACCCACAAATTGATCAATAAATGATTTTTTTTTTAATACAAGACCTCCTTTAAGGATTTATTATACGGGCTTTTGAGCTCATTACACCAAAGGACACAAAAAAAACAATACGTTATTATCAATCTATGAAATATCACACATAAATTCTAGTTTATTTGGTTAAAAATAAACCATATCCCCATAACCTGAAGGTTGAAACTTCAACTCACCATGACAGACACGACTAACAGTAGCAACAGTGGCAGTGTGCAAGTGCGTTTGTTAATTTGAGCATCTGAAAGTAAAATAAATATTTAATGTCATATTCAATTGTTGCTTAAATTTAGCACTGCTTAAAAAGAAAACGATTAAAAAATTACAAATATTTAATACAGCATTGTTTAATGTGTTATTATAAAAATTAAAAACTAATTCTATACTACAGGTTTCGTCAAAACTAACAAAATATTAAATAATAAAGAATGTAGCTTTCCTTCTGTAAAACTTTAGCTTATTTCTAGTAAAACAAGCGTTTTCGCGTTTCAAAATAAATAAATACCTAAATACTTCAGGACATTTTTCACACACAGCATACGATCTGATCCCATACTAAGCTTTCGCTTGTTATGGAAACCAAATGTCTGATAAACATACATATATGATTTTAAATAAATACTTACATAGATAATAGATAATTAACACTCAGACACAGAGCAAACATCGATGTTCATCACACAAATATTTGCCATGGGGGGGGGAATCGAAACCACGACCTCTGGCAGGCAGAGTCACTACCAACAGTACCAACCAAGCCAACCGGCCAGTCAGATATTCGTACAGATAACGAATTGATAATAACATAAAATCTTCCAATAATAAATAATAATCTGATAATTTTTGAGTCTTTACACTATCTAATAGATAATTGGATGGCTGTCTGTCTAATGAGAAAGATATTTCCACGAAAGGAAGTTTTAATTTAAAATTATTATACATACTACATATTATATCATTTCGTTATCTGTGTTATACGACTTCGTTCGTATAAAGAAAGATAAATAGTTTTTTAGAAATTAAAGACTTTAACGGATTTTAAACGCGATTTATTCAAACGATTATTTCGAAACGTTCGGTAAATAATATAATGAATAAATCGCGTTTAAAATCCGTTAAAGTCTTTAATTTCTAAATGTGTAATACTCGCGTAAAATCAAACACTAGAAAATACTAAGATAAATAAACGGTAAGTAAGTGGGGCTGGAATTAAATATTAAATACATAATATCATAATTATTTAAACTATAGAAGCATTTTAAAATCTTTCAAACATACTAAATATCGTATTGTATATGCGATATAGTATAATATATTTCTCTGTCTCTATTTCCCTATGACTCTATGTCCCTGTATGCGTAAATCTTTAAAACTACGCAACGGATTTTGATGCGGTTTTAATAGATAGAGTGGTTCTCAAGGAAGGTTTAGTATATAATTTAGGTTTAGACAAAGCGGGCAAAGCCGCGGGCGGAAAGCTAGTAGAAGATAGAATGTTCTTAATACTGAAATTTATCGTTACTTATACTTTCCAAGAGCGCTCATTTAGAATCGTCTAATTCAATTAAATATGAGAAGCGATGCTCATTATTTTTAGTGAAGGTATTGTGTATAATTTGTTGTTTGAGATAATATTACGAGGGTTGTTTTATCAAACCTTAGTTCATTTCAGGCAGGTATGATATTTAAGCTGTTAAAACATTGAAACAACCCGAACTCGAGGATGTAGAGAACATAATATAAATATAAAGTTTTAAAATATACACATACCTCTATTATGTTTTTTGTATTACTAGAAAATTTTATAAATTTCTATTATAAAACTAATTTGCATTATATTTAATTTGAGACACAAAGATAAACACACACTCAAGATATATCAGATAAACGCACACTTTTTTGACTTTAAAACGGCTGGACCGTCCTTCATGAATTATGATTCGTTAGTGAGTAGAATTACTACTATATCAATAAAACAATGACGTCATACTTTGCTGAATCAGTTACTTCTGATAAAATAAGAATTATGTACACTTCGAGGCAAAAATCAGCTTATCATAATAGTGTAATTGTAGATGTTGATATCAAAACATGTGAGAGCTAAAAAGCGGCAAGAAGGTTTAATCATTGAGCTAGTCAAATAATACGAGAAACACATATAGTCCGGGATACATCGCCCATTTTTGCAAGTGATTACTATCAAGCTAATTTTTTGTGAGTAGCTTTATTTTGATGAGATGCCAAATAATTTCATGTACAAAGCTCTCGATTGTGGTAGCTACCAGAGGAAACAAGGATAAAATATTTTGATTTGATGGTTCTCAAATATTAATTACTAACTGAATGTTTTTTTTTGTCTCAAGATAATTATCTAAATTATTCGAAAAAATATTTGTCCTACAAAATCTATGGTTTGATCAAAGAGTGAGAGATCCTTTCCAATGTGTATCGATAACGAAGTCATCATAAATGATTACTAACCAGCTGATTTTTTTATTTTCACTTATTTAATACTTATATAATTCAACAGACATATTGTCCTACAAATTGCGTAATAAATATTTGAGAACCGCCAAATCAGAAATTTTTATCCTTGTTACCTTTGTAAGCTACCACAATCGAGAGTTTCATACATGAAATTATTGGGCATCTCATCAAAATAAAGCTACTCACGAAAAATTAGCTTGATAGTAATCACTTGCAAAAATGGGCGATGTATCCCGGACTATGTTATTATGGTCTCATTATTTTGAATACCAAAGTATCGTGCTATATATGAAACTAGAGGTCCGCCCCGGCTTCGCCCGTGGTACATATTTCGCAATAAAAGGTAGCCTATGTCCTTTCTCGGGTATCAAAATATCTCCATACCAAATTTCATGCAAATAGGTTCAGTAGTTTAGGCGTGATTGAGTAACAGACAGACAGACAGAGTTACTTTTGCATTTATAATATTAGTATGGATTGTCACTAGATATTTTAATATTTCTATCTTCTTTCTAATAAAATTGTCTTTATTAGGGCCATCAAGAGGAGTTGGCGGGACCTCCACCGGCGTATGAAATAGTCGTGGCAGATTCTTCACAAAAAGACTCCATTACATTACAGGTGAGCTCCATTTATAGCATTTACTGTATATCTGCTATCTTCCAATACTAATATGATAAGGAGAAAATATTTGTTTCATGTAGTTTTGAATGTAATGAATAAACAAACAACTGGACGATTTCAAAAATTATTTTGCCATTAATACCGGTCAACCCGGAAAAGCCGCTAGCATTTTTTAACGTTGTAATTTGTTTTTTTACTTGAGTTCAGATTATATCAATTATCCTTACTAACGTTATTCTTTTATCTGGAAGTAATAATTATGTCAATGAAATTATTTACTATATCCACAGTTTATTTACAAAGACTATAAAGATTCCAAGTCTATAAAGTACACTATTTAGAAAATTCTATTGCTTTTGAATAAAGATAAATTGTTTGATTCCAAAGCCTTTGTTATGAAGAGACCCACATTTGTCAGTATGCTATTAATCCATGACATTTCAAACCAAGGCGAGCACGGCTTCGCTAATTAAAGACAATTAACCTTTGTCCATATAAAACAACATTAAGTGGAGTTAAATTATTAATTACAGGAGGTAATCACTGAAGGGTGCCGCTGTCACAAGGCGAGGGGGGATAGCGGCCTGCCGTCGTATGAAGCGGCCGTTCTACTGAAAGATACCAAGTTATAATAAGTCGCAGCATTGTGTTATGTACCTTTGTAATATGTTTTATAAATTATGATTTGTAAGTAAATATATATGTGGGGATGGTGTAAAAAAAAAACGCCAAATTAGCCCAATCAGTTTATTTCCCAGACACCGGTTAACAAAAATACATTTTAACAATCCTCCATTTCTTTTAGTACCGAGACACAAAAGTCAAGTCATAGATAACCATCAATCTACAGACAACATATCCACAGAGTAAATAATAGAAAAACACAGACTAAAAATAAAGCTAATTATGAAATACATCTCAATATTTTATCCCATTCCCACATATAGCTAACAGACAAACTTTATAATGTAAAAAAAGAAGTGAAACTTCTTAATTACCTTATTTTTCAACAAATAATTTACTATATGCAACTTTACAGAAATACGTCGAATCACGCGTGATAGGGATACGAAGAAGATGGCGCATAACGGAAAAATGTCACGCGTAACGAAAAAATGTTACACTAATTTTTTTTCCAACCCCGATAAAGAAGTTTCACTTCAAAAATGGTGTAGATACACAATGTAGAATGTAGATACACCATTTTAGAACTTCTTAGTTAGGCTTCAAATACTTTTATCCTGAATTGTTTTGTACCACACCAGCATATAATTTAAGGCATATTAAGTTTTTTTATAGTTCGAAAAGAAAACCCAGAGCATCTGATAAGTAAAAATGAGCACAATAAATTTTAGCTTATAGTTTTCACTTCATATTAAAAATAATTAGTTTTAATGCTTTTACGAGTGCCATAATCCTGTAAGTATTGAATAGGTACAAGCGATAACAATGCCTAAATGGATGTTTTGATACGAAAAAAAAGAAACGATTAATCATTCTTTTAACGTATGTTTTGTATGACTGATTAAAAGTATCACGTATTATTTATCGTAAAGTTATTAGCCGATAAGAACTACAATCTATTGCGTATGTATTCGCATTTCGTTATATCTATACTAATATTAGAAAGCTGAAGAATTTGTTTGTTTGTTTAAACGCGCTCATCTCAGGAACTACAAGTTCGATTTGAAATATACTGTCGGTGTTACATAGCCCATTTATCGAGGAATGCTGGTGTTTCTGATGAGGAGGAGGCTATAGGCTATATATCATCACGCTAAGACCAATAGGAGCGGAGCAAGGCGGGTAAAGTCGCGCACAGCTAGCTTGCTCATAATAAAAACTTTCAATAAATCACAATATGTTTGTGTAAAGCATTTTCCGCTTGAATGCTAGGCGGGATTTGTTTATTTTTAATTAGTAAACTTTTGAATTTCCCAATAACTGAGGCATCATTAAATATTTAAATTTATTTGGGAACTAATTTTCCGCTCTATGCCTATATTTAATGCTACATCGGTTTAATTGTTTTATGTAATGTGAAAGTTTATAGTTGCGTTGTATGTTGTCACTGTGCGACAACATAATTATTAGTTAATTAGATTGGATATGGTTCGATGTGATTTTAGTGGCATTAGTCGTGTGGGTCAGTTTTATGCCGTGATTATTCATTACCGTAACGTACAGTATTATTTTATATATTTACTTTTGTAATTTTTATTTATTGGTGCACAATAAAGTATTTTTGTTTGTTTGTTTGTACCGTAATACTTAGGATTTGTTTGAAAAATATCATTTTATAAGCATTGCGAGTATGAGCACGACCTATCCTTTAATTATAGTAGGTAACTGACCCAAATTGCCTTGCGAGTTACCATTTTTTAATTATTTCGTAAGCTATTATTAGGTATATGTATAATAATGTATCATGTACTATTGCACTGGCACAATTCCATTCACTATTATTTCCCTTATAATGCTTGTTTAATTAGGTCAAAATAAATGTATTAATAAAATATATTAAGTAAATCGTTATTGAGCTTATCCTAGTTATTACACGTATCTGCGTTCAGATCTTATGACTAGGATTAACATCGCATCAATTATTAATTATACCTCTAGTTATAGGATAAAGACCCCTTTGTTTTACATTGAGTTACATGTACTACCGTACTAGAGAGGACATCTGTATTACACTATTTTTAAAACGAGTTAGAGTCAATCGTCTCAAACTCAAATTTTTTTGTTACATTGATTGGTTTTAATTGATAAGTTTATTCATATTTAATAAGATAAACAATATTTATTTGTTGCATTGATTGGTTTTAATTTATAAATAATAAGAGGCAGAATATCTACAAAGTGTACGACTCACTATAGCCGCCCCGCGCCGCGGCCGCCGCGCTTGTCACACAGATTTTGTTCGTGGTGCCCTCTCTAGTAATAATACCTCAATGTTGTTTTATACCTTACCTTATAACTGCCTTTATGATAATGCATTTATACTTTACAATACACGGCAATTGATTAGAGTAACGGGAGCATTCGTCTTAACTCCCTCAAAGGTCGATATAGCTTTAGTTCACTTGTGAAAAATCCAACTTTATTCAAGGGCTGATTTTTCAATCGACATTTATGACGTAAGTGGGTGAATAGACATTATGTCTGTCTCTTTCTTTTATATGGAATGACGTAAAGTACCTTCGTATGTTCGTAATTGTAAAATGAGCCTTTAAGAACTAAAGCCTGAAATATCCTTATGTACCTACTTATAAGTTTTATATGTATTTGTAAATACATACTAAATATACTAATATATCACCTTTTGAGAGTATTATTTGTTTTATGATATGTTTAATATTTGTTTGTTAAACTGTAAAACCATGGGAGTCAATTCTTATGTAACCTAATTTAATTGACATTTATCTAAGGAAACCTTACCTAAGTACATCAAAATATAATTTATTTCATTATTAATTAGGTAATTAGTATTATAATGTTTAATTGGGTCATACTTATAATATTTATCGATTTTATTTATGCCGCCAATTAACGGCCTAAAATAATTTGTGTGTAATTTTGCAATAAACACGGGTAGATAAATTTTAATCATGAATTATTATATGAAAATGTAAATATGACACTGTTTAATGTAAGTGCAATAAAAATATTATTATAGATGTATATTATGTAAGTTGTGTAAGTTTCTATATGTGATTTGCTTGTAGACAATATAACATTTTGTTAGTAGCATGTGTTTTTTATTAATCCCCTATAAATGACATAAAATATCTAGACTTTATAATAAAAATAAATCGCCAAATGAGTTGGTAAGCGTAAAACGGCCCAACCAATTATTTGGCTATTTTTTACAAGTTTTGCTAAAGCACAAGGAAAGTTCTTATGGAGAGAAAACACCAATAACGGAACAGGAGAGTAATGTAAGTAAGGGCAGCTAGAAAAATTTAGATATTTTTGCGTACAAATTAATTCGCGTATACCATAACCTTGTAAGAAATAACAACCATATAGCAGTAATAACTATTTCTTATCTCGCTTTTATTATTAGGTACCAAATTTTAATGAGCAGAATACAATTTCCTTATTCCTGATACAGTTAGTTATTCCACCACGTGCTAAATTCAACATTACAATGATATCACCATAATGATTCATTCCATATAATTACAAATGGATTATATTTTATTCTTAATGAACAAATAGTATTAAATTACGGAACGAAGAATAAATACTAGTTTAATCCCGCGGTTTCTAGTCTTAGTATTTAGTTATGGTTGTAAAGTATAAGTAGTACCTACCTACTTAAGTTATTTAGGCTAAGTTAAAAAAACAAAGCATGAAAAACTGGATCCATGTGATAGTTCTCAAATATTATGAAAATAATAAAAGATTTAAATTCCAAACTATTAATGCTTTTACAATAAACATTTACCGTGTTCGATATTAAATGCCATCTCGAGAAATAACAGCGCATCAATTATAACTTGTATAAAACATGCTCTTTATAAATCAAATACGTTTTAAAACATGAAAAACACCGAACTCTCTTTATTCGCGCGTAATTCAACATTTCACATTGGCTTTCATCAATGACGAATGATTCTTTTTAAGTTGTAAAATGTGATTGCATTTCAACTTTATTATCTACTTGCATTTTAAGGGTCCATTCACACAGACCGGCTCGGAGAGCAGATTCTTATAACGTTGAAAATAGAGTTTTTAATATTTGTAGTAGGGTATATTTTTGCATGTGCTGTGCGAATGTTTGAACGCGCTTTGTGTGAAATATTAAGAGGAGGTGACCGGTTGCAATTGCGTTCTTTTTCTCGTACGTTCAGCCATTTGACTCCGATTCCGGCTGTCAACAAGCGTATACGAGCCGGTCTGTGTGAACGGACCCTTAAACCGCACGCATTAAAATCTATTTATAGATTCGCTGACTACTATGTTTGTTCTATGGCAATAACATTTAAATGTCACAGATGCGTAGTTAATTTGAAAGATGATGGCTTTTAACAATGGATAAAGTGTAGAAAATAGCGCTATTTGTATCTCATTGTCTTGTTGTCCACCAAAATAATGGTAATGATTTATCGTTTTCTATTTAAAAGGTGTGACGTTTATTTTCTGCCTATATTATAAACTAGCGGTCCGCCCCGGCTTCGCCCGTGGTACATAATATTTACGTTTTCTCTACATAAGAACCATCCTCGTACTTCAAGGAATATAATAAAAAAAGAATTATCGAAATCGGTTCAGCCGTTCTCGAGTTATGCGCTTACCAACACATTTTGCGATTCATTTTTATATATAAGAAGATTATTATAAATCTATTGTACTCTATAATATTCTTCACGAACAACGGTTCTGCACTACTATACTTACCTAAAGAGTGTGTATACAGAGCACACGTGTCAGAAGTGAAACTTCTTTGGCAAGATTCAAAGATACCAAAATCGTCGCCTACTCCATGACGTGACTTTATTGCCATGACGCGACCTTAAAATTTTACTCTCCTCCTAAATAAGTTTTACTTTCAAAATGAAAACGGAACGAAAGAGGGGTTCCTCTTCGAATGAAAGCTCAACAATATAAATTATGCAATTGTATCACAAAGTACTAAGTAGTGTTAGTGAAATGTAGGTGTAAAATATTAAGCCTCGAAATAAGAAAGGGGAGCACGTGCCGCGGTTAAATGGAGCAGTTTTGAGGGTACGTTATGAATATAGAGCTGTTTTATTTCCTTGCAGATTTCTTATACTTTTAGTACCGCTGGATAGCTGGTCCAATGTAATAACTAGTACGAGTAGGATACGCTTCAGTTTGAGATGCACTTTTGTGATAATTAAATAGAAACATTTTGTTTGAAGACCTTTAATTTAATGCCTAGTAAGTAACCAATCCTTCGGGAGTAGGTACTTCATTTTATGAAGCTATTACATTAAGAAATAATACCAAAGAACTTTACTATATACTTAAAATTACTGATAATCTACAACTTTACAATTCGTAAAAAATCTTGACTAACAGGAAATAACAATTAAGTTTTATACATATAGTTTTCATGAATTGAAAAGATAATAGCAATAGTACTAACATATATATAACCATCACTTCACAAATAATAACGTTCAATAACATCAATTTGAGAAGATAAATAGTAGGTAAAAACTAGCCTTATCAAATTATGGGGTTCAATAGGTCATTAGTTGTTTGCTTTGTGAAAATAATTCTGTTATTCAAATTAAAAAAGTCATATTTTGGAATAAACGTTGTTCTATAAGGGAAAATAAAAGTATAATACACACATCAACAAAGTCTAGGGATATTTGGTATTGCATCAAATATCTAAAAATCTATGAAGACATTCACATCAGACTTAAAATAATTTAAGCTAGAAAACAATATTATTTTAATTTAACAATTAATACATTCCGTTGCAATTAAAAGGAATGTTTAATGAACAGAATGGTAGAGTGAACACAGTGAATTTATAATAAACTTTACAAAATTATACTGCAATTAAAGGCGTTACAATAGCTTATAAATGTTTAATTCAATGTTCGCAATGCTTGTTATCCCTACTATATCTTCTCTTATATAAAAATGAATCGCAAAATGTGTTGGTAAGCGCATAACTCGAGAACGGCTGAACCGATTTCGATAATTCTTTTTTTATTATATTCCTTGAGGATGGTTTTTATGTAGAGAAAACGTAAATATGTACCACGGGCGAAGCCGGGGCGGACCGCTAGTCTATATATAAAAATGACTCCCTATTTCTCTTGGTCACGGCATCACGCTTAAACGGCTGAACCGATTCCGATACTTAAAATAGTTTTTTATTCCTTGAAATACGAGGATGGTTCTTATGGAGAGTAAACGTAAACATGTACCACGGGCGAAGCGGGGGCAATCCGCTAGTAATAATAATAAATATTAAAATTATGAATTCAAAAGTAAATCTGTTTATTTGTCTATCTGTCAATTCTTCACGCCAAAACCTGTTGGGATTAAATTAGGGACAAAGATAGTTTGAAACCTGATATAGGAAAGGACAAAGATGGGTTTTACCCTAGAAATGCCAAGCAAACGGGAATTATGCGAATTTCTCATTCTCTCATTTTTCTTTTCATTATAAAAATAAACTTCAAGTTTCTTCTAAAAATATCTCGTGTAGGTACTATAATGAAGAAAGACTCATAAATCATCTAAAATCACAATGAGATAGATTTCTCGCCCTCAAAATAAACAAATACATATTATATTTATGTTTATTTTCATTTGAGAGATATTTAGGGCAGCAATTTTTTGTGGAGAATGTATTTGAATCGTCATTTAAATACAATTTAATACTTATACACTATATATTCCAACATTGTCATTGTAGGTATTAGGTACCTACAATTTGTTTGATGCAAAATGCTTGTTTTAACTTTTGTAGCGACTTTTTCAAAATGTTTTTTCGTATAAGTTGCTTTAAAATAATTCATTTAATTAAAAAGTGTTGTTTAGATGGCGATTTAAAGATAATTTACACAAACAATTCAAACAAAAAACAAGAAACAATTCCATGTTTAATGTTAATGAACATACAAACGCATCGAATTACTTACATTTTAAAACATAATTGTTTATTAATTGAATATAATATTAAATAAAACATATATTTTGTTTAATCTTACTACATATTATAAACGAATATACATACCTAATCACAATCATAAATGGGTTTTGTAAGAGAAATTTTACAAAAGAGTCCTACTTGAACTTTTATTCTCAAATAATAAAGGAGGTGCTTCAAATATTGTAGTCACTTTTACAAATAATAAGACAACTTCTTCGTTGTGCAATTTTGTAATTATTTCTATCATGTACGATGAAAATACAAACCTTTTTGGAAAAAAAACAATTAAATACATAGTTTAATTTTGTACGAGTGCGTACATTCGATAGTCAAATGTTAATTTGCATAAAGATTAAGTAATTTCCTTTAGCACGTTTGTAGTTTCGTTACGTTTAATTATAATATGAGAGAAACTATGTTAAATCGATAGTAGTTTAATCGACATAAAATTTGGGTATACAGACGAAAATTCACGCCAATTTTGGCTTGAGGCAATCAAGTTTTATTCTGGCCACTGTATTTTTCTAGTATTTCGGAGTCAATAGAAAAAGTAAACTTTAAACTAACGCAATCAACAATGTGAACCAACCATTTATGGGAATTCATTTCGTTATCAAATAGGTGGCCAAATGATCAGGCATCGCTACAGTACTAACAGCGAAAGTTGTAGATTCGAATGCTGCATCATGATCGGCCTTTTCTATTCTTTAAAAAATTTCAAATATAAATTCTTCTTATTTTTCCTTTGCCTTATCCCTTTATTTTGGCTCTCTTCTTTCTCATGCGCCAGGATGGCCTATCCTATTTCAAATATCAATTCTGACATTAACAAGTTTACAACCCAAACAGGGAATATGGTTTAAAAATCCTGCGTCTTCACGTGGATAATAAGGCCGGAACTCTTAAAATTACAGTAACAAAAATCGAGGTGTAAAGCTTGGGATAATAAAAAGCGTTGTAAGTGCCGGTATTGTTCCGTGAGGTACGCATTGTACTGGAGTGCGTTCGAGAGAACCTGCGGGCCTATTGTTTTGTGTACTTGTAGAAAATTCTACTTCTGTAAATGTGTTACGGTTAGGGAATTGTGTGGGGTAGGTACTAATGATTGTGTTAATATATACGCTTTGATCATTTACTGATGTACAGATTAAGTCAACCTTACCTTCAGACAACTATCTAGCCAACTGCCAAATAGGTGTAGAATATTGAAAAAATCGGTTAAACCGTTTTGTACATGGGAGAAGAGTATCTTCATTTCATAAAATATTTCGAATATCCTCATAAGAAGAGTCTTCATTTTGTAAGCACATATAGATTAAAGATTTGTATTTAGCAGGAAATTAGCGGTGTCTTGTTCAATTGATTAATATAGGTTTCGCGCTATGTTCGGTAATTCAACCGCATTTTATTGTTTGGCACAACATTATTACATTACTGCACTAGTCTATAATGGGTTGTAGTGGGTTCAATTTGCTCAGAATAGTGTCAATCAAGTGCGGTCGCTGAAATCTATCGCAAATCATGTTACGTGGTCAAACTATAAATACAACCCACATTAAATTGGAAATTAAATGCTTGTATAATGTTACTACTCTTTTATTATTAGCACCTGATATTTTTGTTTTATATGTATATGGTGTAAATTTTGAGCGTGGAGAACTGGAGAGCAATAATACATACCTATTTGGTTTGGTACCTACATAGTGGAATACGTTAAGTGCATAAAATTTCAATTACATTATTTCATTGATTATATTAACAAAGTTCATATGTTAATTAATACACCAAGCAGACAATTAAATCATTAAAGAACCTTTAAATTTTTTATATACCTAATAAAAATAACGATATCTAGAGATATCAACGTTTCATATTTTATTTTGAAAACCATATTATCCATCTATTATCTAGTTTCTTAAATAAAATATCGCATAATATTTATGTCTCCACTGGTATTTAAATGTCATATGCGTAAATTAATTTGCGGTCTGTCGCTTATTTTATATGCAAATTCAATTAGACATGTCCGGTCCAATACCTTCTAACTTGCATTTGTGAAAGTTCAAACTTCATTTGTGAAAGTTCAAAGTATTATTATAATATGTGTCTTTGTAAGGATTAGGCCCCGTTTTTATATGGAAATGTATCATATTAATCTATACTTATATGTAATATTATAAAGCTGAAGAGTTCGTACTTCGTTTGTTTGTTTGAACGCGCTAATCTCAGGAAGTACTGGTTCGATTTGAAAAAATTTTTCCGTGTTAGATAGCCTATTTATCAAGGAAGGCTATAGGCTATATATCATTACGCTAAGACCAACAGGAGCAGAAATGCACGCGGGTGAAACCGCGAAGGAGCTCCATTTGACTCTACAA
This sequence comes from Colias eurytheme, assembly GCA_907164685.1. Lineage (NCBI taxonomy): Eukaryota > Metazoa > Arthropoda > Insecta > Lepidoptera > Pieridae > Colias > Colias eurytheme. The sequence continues at coordinate 2,851 of CAJQZN010038803.1, read as the reverse complement.
TAAAAACAAATATAATAAAGAATGTAAGAAGTCGGTTTGTTGCGACTTGCGTGAGGTAGATTCCTATCTCACGATATCAAACAATTCATTACTTCTATTTTATTAATTTATGAGTTTGTTACTGATATATTTTATGGTATGATTTGGATGAAACTTCACAGTAATAATATAGGTACATAATACATCAACAATATATGAGCAGTGGACCTACGTAAAAATATCAGTAACGAAGTTGCATATTATTATTGTAATTAAGGAAAAATACATACAGAATGATTCATTATATATCTTAGGAGATAATTTTTAACAGTTTAAAAAAGCTGATTGCGTATTATCCATAATTAGGTACGCTCTTCAGTATGTACCTATCTATGAAAACGTAACAAATTGCGTTTAATTTCCATCCAACTCTAGTTTCCAACGTCAATTACTAACACATGCAGTTCAAATGAGTGAAGAATGAATTATAATGGGAGCTGAAAGACTCCTTTATGTGACCAAGACCTCTTTAAGTATAATGCTATTTAACAATTTTCAGGCGGGGCCGCTGTGACGTCATTAACAGACCCTGACACCATTCATGTACATTGATTTTTAAGGAAACGTTTTTTTTATTATAACTGTTTGTATGGGCTCTTTATAATATAGATCACAATCAGAAGTGTGCATAAGTTATAGTTATTAAACAAAAACTCTACCTGATATAGCTTATAAAATGAACGTATGAACAATTTATATATTTACTAGCGGCCCGCCCCGGCTTCGCCCGTGGTACATATGAAAAATAGATGTTGGCCGATTCTCAGACTTACCCGATATGCACAGAAAATTTCATGAGAATCGGTCCACCCATTTCCGAGGAGTATGCAGACTAACATTGTGACACGAGAATTTTATATATAAGATATGTGTACATATTATGTATATACTATAATTTCAGGAGTTACATACTATTTCTACAACTAGATATATAATGGTACAATTTACAATACCTACTTGAGAACAGCTGTTGAATTCATTTGGCATTTTAATCTCCTGTACTGTTAATTAGGATACATAGAAGGAAGGAAGACACATATAAAAAAAATAATATTCAATCAAACATGAAAAAATATTAATAATGTTAAAAATTGTTTAAAGTGATAATAAAAGTTGGATTGAACCAAATAAATTTTTAATTACATATAAGTAATATGAGTTCTTATATGAATGATGAATTAAAATAACGGTTATACGGTAATGACCTTGATAGCCATTGAGTTTTCACAATGAAACTATAAATGTAAATATATTATACTTACAATTGATTGTTTCACATTATTACGAGTCACGCATGGGATTGACCTGAAACAAAACACATTTTCCATGTTATCGAGTTTACATAGAAAACAATAAATAACGTTATGTATTAATTGTTTGTACAGGTTGTGTTAATGCAAAACAATGCTATAGTTTTGTTGTAAAATATATATATATATATTTTTAATAACCGGTAAGCTTGATTAGTAGTGACCCTGCCTTCCAAGCCAGAAGTCGTGAGTTCGATTCCCACCCAGGGCAAATATTATTTGCGTGATCAACATCGATGTTTGCTCTGTCTGGACGTGTTAATTATCTATTATCTATATAAGTATTAATTTAAAATTATAAATGCATGTTTATCAGCCGTTTGGTTTCCCATAACAAGCGAAAGCTTAGTATGCGTAATAGGATCAGATCGTGCCGTGTGTGAAAAATGTCCTGGAATATTTATTTCAATAAAATATTTTATTTATGATTACGATATGGTCACGATAATCACAAGAGTAATTTTATTTATTTTTCTCGAAACGAATCGATTGGCAATACAATTTAATATCGAAATGGAAAATCATATGGCGTTCACATATTATAGGAAAATAATTGTACATAGTTTGCTCTTCATATTGCCTAAAGCTTAGGGAACCAAAAGTTGGTTAAAAATTTCTTATATGAAAACAATATGAATTACAAAGATCATTGCTAATTAAATTGAATAGTTATTAATATAAATAAGTCACGTGATGTGGATAATAAATTCACACATTGCAGTTAAATTTAGCGACGGCCACAAATCTAAATATAGATAGCACTCAGCTAAAAGTACTTCTAGCTGAATATAAAATATAAAACCATAGAATAAAACGTAGGGCTACAATTTTATAAAGGGGCATATCATACTTTTATATTCATACTTTTCATAATCTTTGCCACAGATTAAGTAATTTCCTGTCTCCTGGATAAATGATCTTCATATAAACATAAATTGTTATAAGTACGCCCTTTAGTAAACCCTTTTTTCCAAAGTCTATAAATTACATTAACATAGTTATAACCCCGTTTATACCTATACATATAGCAAAGTATTATGGCCTTTGATCATTGATACTACTTTTAGAGATTAATAATAAATAGTTACCTACGTCTACTTTGGCATTTGGCCCAAACGGTGGAAAGTTATAGAACTATGTACCTTTATTCTATTAAGGTAAATAATAAATAAATATAAACTTAAATCAACGATTTAATCTCATATTTTGCCCGCAGCAAGATGAAAATTAAGTACCTTTGTAAGCTTGGTCCAAAGATATTGCCAATTTTGTACTACACTGAACTTTAAACTGTTTACTGATCACTTTATGATAATAATAATAATACAAATATCACGTCTTTATGCTGTAAGTGAGCGAATTCATAAATAAATTAATACTAAGTATGTAGTAACAAATAACACGCGAATTTGTATGTCGCCGACCAAAATTAGTGTAGTGGTAAAATTTGATAAAAAATTATTTCGATTGAAAAATATCGTGCATTCCTTCTATATTTTTTT
>CAJQZN010038801.1:0-13175 GCA_907164685.1 Colias eurytheme | reverse complement strand
ATTAACTAAAGCTATCCAGTGGAACGAACATTTATAACAAAAAAAAAATGTTTTTTATAATAATTATTTCAAACTTTTAATTTAATATTAATCCATATAATTTTATAGATCGATTTATTTATTTTTAATTTTATGTTCATTCCACTTCTATGTTAGAATGTATGTGTTAATCCATTATCTAATACATGTTTTGTTGTCTTTAACATCATTGTCATTAACATTCAAATATCCTGGTGATGCATTTATCACGTATCATGGTATACGTGACTTCACTACTTCACACTGTATTTCTGCAATACATTGAGAGTAAAAATTATAGCTTTAGAAACAGTGAGACAATGAACTAAACTAAACCAAATTGTTTAACTCGTATGTATCTGTGGTCGGGTTATATGTCGCTTAGCTGGCGCATTGTGTACGTCTAATCGGGGTGTGTGTCACATTGGCTTTAAAAATTATAGAAATGGCCCCTGCCACGTATCGCGTTGCGTACAAAACCGGGGCCGATACTGGCCGTCAAGGAGAAGGAAAAATTATTAGACGAGAGAATAACGCTTCGCACGGAGGAATACGTGTGTCCCGCTACCGGCGAGACCAAAGTCCGAACTGTCGAGTACATTGAGAAAGTCATTGAGAAAGAGGTACTGCGATTGTAAATGCTAAAGTATACTAGAGGTCGCTGTACACAAGCAATGCCGTTTCGTGTGTGGTTTTATGTTGTTACATATGTGTGTATATTGATTGACGCTTAGCTTCCTTAGGGACTGACTTGACTTTTTGACATATATTTTACTAGTGGGGCCTACACGCAAATAATTTCTACACTGTTGAAACACCGTTTAGTTAAGTGTAAATACAGCAGAATAGCAGCACATTATCACAAGTGATCGTTAAGGTGGCGGTGGAAAACGATCAATTAGTGTAGTTATATTGATGTTTATATAACATAAATGTATATATTTATTTGTTTATTGCATGATATTTGAGCATGGCATGTTAACGTTTGTTGTGCATTTGTCAGACCATACCTGGGTTCTAGACATGGAATCTTCACAACAGGAGTAATGGTTCGTTGAGTTTATTTAATACAGTTAATACCAAGCCGTACTTCAGTTTATTTTATTTCTTCATTGCTAAAACTGAAATACGGTTCACAGTACGATAATTGCTTAGCCTGATCGACGCTTTTTAGTTTTAGAGAGAGCTATTTACATTTAAGCATAACATGGGGCATGAAAATCATTCGAAAACATTAAAAGTCGAATTCATTCGAACGCATTTCTAACGATACATAACCTGATCGTACCGAAAGTTCATTCATTCATCAATTAAACGATAACTTTCACATTTTTATTCAGCTAGAATCTTTCATTCTCTGTTTTTATTTTTATACCAATCACTGACCAGTAATAACTCTCCAGGTCGAAACGACGCAAGAGAAAATAATATCGTTGGAGCTGACGACGAGCCCCAGCAGTGAGACGGCGCCCGCGGAGATATCGGGTGCGATGGGGCTGGGCGAGGGGGAGGGGGAGGGGGAGGGGGAGGGGGAGGGCAGCTCCCTCCAGCCTGACATCGTGCAGGTTGTGAACCCCCTGCTGGACGGCGGCGCGGGCCACGTCACCGCCATCCCCGTGGGGCCCGCGCAGAGACTCACCGCCTACTCGCACCACCAGTAGCCCGCCCGACGCGCGAAACTAGAATATTTTTATTTTTCTTTCATAATTTTGCTTTGTCGTGCAAAATTCTTTTTAAAGAAACGCGTAAAAATAATTTATTAGTTGACGGCGCGAACGTCCCGGCCGGCCTCGTGAGCGCCAGAACGCGCGAAAGACGCAGTATCCGCGGCCCCGACTCGCTTCATCCGAGCGACGAACTCGTTTGTAGATTTCTTCAGAACAACGAACGTTTTAATGTTTCCATCTTCTGTATTATAACTGTGATAATAAAATAGAAATTCCACCGATGTATAGAGGCCCGTCGAAGAAATCCACCAACGACTTTTTTTTATAAATCGTGCATTTTCTTATCACAATTATGTTTTATTTTTTTACTATTATTTCGCGACGGAGATTCGTGTACGAGATGCGTATCTATTTTGATATTGTACTTTGAATACTTTACGTATTGTAATATTTTCATTCCGTGCAAGATTTTATTGTTTGACTGAATGCCGATGCAGTACTTGTGTACTTTGGGAGCGATAAGGATTCATCGAGTTGGTAGGCGAGATTACTTAAGTGTAGGTACAAACTATCAGTCACATGTTTTATCAGATAGACAGACTATATTTGGCATCACAGTCTTATTCGTTCGACACTTTGATCGTTTTTAAGTACCTTTAACGTAGTTTATAATTTTTATTTTTGTATTGTCATCATTCGTACAGTATTTGTGTTTTAACTGGTGTATTATTTTAATTTAATAATTTTATTGTAACAATTATGTATGTGGTGCCTTAATTCTTAATTGATTAATTATTGTAAAATAGCAATTTTAAACAATGTCAACTCTATTCATAATGATAATAGATTCCAATTTAATTGTAATTATACAAATAGAATTTTTGCATTTGAACTTAGCGATGCTGTATTGTCTTTTTTAAATGTATAATTATTGTCTATTGACTAAATCTCAACAAATTGTATATTTCCGTTGATGTTTTTTGGAAAATTATTTAATAGACTCATGTCAGTATGTACCGCGTGTTGATTGAGAGAGTGGTGAATGTGTGTCCTTTGTATCTTTTTAAGACTCTTTAGCTACATGTGGATTGTAAACTAATGGAAATATTGTATGTTTGTCCTATAAATGGTTTAATATATATTTTAATAAAATTATTTGGTTGTTTTATTGACTCTTACCTTGTATTTAAATTGGTGATAAACGTGAATAAAACACATTACATACAGTAAAACATTTAATATAGGTAATGGAAACAATAATAATAGGTAAACATAATTAGAATTAACTAAATATCTTATTATTAGTTATAAATTATAATAATCTTGACTACTTCTTTGGTGCAATGATGCCTTCCAGTTGCGCCTGAAATATAATAAAAATATGAAATTATTCACGTGCCAATTATTTTACTTGAGAGCTTGGTAATATGATTTTCTTATATACATACAGTTATTTAAACAGTCTGAAATTATTCAAAACGCCGAAATGTTAGCGAAAGATAATAATTATTGTTTGCGATAATAATCATAAAAGGTCACAGGACAGTGTAATGGATAAAATACATTGCAAGAAATTCATTTGTAACAATCTACTCTATTTCTACTATAAATAAGGTTAAAAATTAACAGTGTAATACTGGAGACGTACCTTCAATTGCGCATTAGTCTTCTTCAAAGCAAGTAGTTCTTCTTGATGACGCTTTTCTTCCGCGGCACGTAGTTCTGCCGCTCGTCTCTCTAATTGTTCCGTTTTCTGTTTCAACTCAGTACATTGTTTCTCAAGAGCGGACCGCTCAGCTTCGAGCTTGGCCACTTGATCCATTAAATCCGATTTACCTTGTTCAGACTGCAATCAATCATCTAAGATTAGTTGGTTAGAAAAATATTGAGAACTACCTATGATGTGAAACTGCAGTGGGTAAAAAGGCAATTCACTTGCCTTTTTACTGTACACATGCAATTCAATTAAAAGTGCTGGAAGGAAAATTACTTTTAAGTGCTTGAAACCTCGCAGTGAGGACTTTTGACCATACATACCTACTCATTATGTCTAAGAATACCTACGTTTATCTCAAGTGCATAGCTGCGTATGCATTTAAAACATTTTTGTTATTGATAATAACAACATGTTTTAAGAAATTAAAACTAATAAACCTGTAATGCTTTTCGCATTCCGAATGCAATTGAACTACAATACAGGGTTTGGTAAGCCTCCATAGTGATTCTCGCTTCATCACGCACACGCAACAGCAGTAATCCCCTCTCACCACAGTTTATTGTTACCTAAAAGTAAATAAGTTTTATTCCATAATAAGCTTTAATATAATTTCATATGATTATGAAAATAATTGTAGGTATCATGATAAACGTCCCTATTCTAACTATAAATCACAAACCATATCTAAAAAATTTAAATTGTTTGGCTTATCTAGAATTTTTATATTTTTACGTACTTAAACAAAAACCCCAATAAACTTACTTGTCGTATCAACTCGTCGAAGCATTGTGTATAGAGTTGTCTACGAACGGGACAAATGCCGGTTTCACGGGCCTGCCTCTGTTGCAAGCGAGTGTCTAACATTTCTTGTAGATTTATTACATCGAGTCTTGTGGCGGGAGTCGATGATATCTAAGAATGTAAAAAATAAATACGAGGAAGTATAGAAAAATAGTTGTAGTCAGCAACTATACGGATATTCCTAGTAGGAACCTAGTATTATTGGTTAAGATTACCTTCTGGGTCCATATTTGGCCATCTTCTTCCCATTCCTTGGGAGGTAAGATAGCATTTAAAATTTCCTCTGTTTCGCGTTTGGCTTCTGTTGGTACACATGGCTGTGCCGCTGTGCTAATACTTGGCGGTTGCTATAATGAATTTAAATAAAAATGTAATTTGATTAATGATCATATTTGTCTTTTTTTCTGCCTTAGAAGCTGAATAATAATTGGGATGTAAATATTACCTACCGCTTTTTCCGGTTGTTTGGTCACTAAAACTGGATTATCATAACGAACAAGAGTATCCTCCGCAGAAACTGGTGCCCTTTCACCCATTTTTGGTTATAAAAATATTTTATTGTAAACAAATTTGACTGTTTTTGAGTTTATTTGAGTTGTTTATCAACAATAGTGGTAACTATAGCAACCACAACTTCATGAGACAGCTATGATATCCATAGTGGTCTAAAAAATGTTTAGTTGCAATTGGTTGCATGTGGTTGCAATATTACCTACCGACGTTTTTCACCACCACTTGTATCTTGAGGTATGCTATTTTCGAGAAAAGCATAGCCACATACTTAATAGTAGACATTGCATAGCTCAAGCAAGATAGCTTAACTTAGATTGAGAAGCTAGTGAATAATAATAAGATTAAAAGAAAAGATAGGCAGATGAACAGCTTAACCTACTCATTAATATTATACCTATTAGTAGGAATAAATAATGGGAGTAATACTTTGTTTTAGACATAATAATTATTGAGGGTGTGCGATGGGAGCCTATAAATTATGTTAGGTAACGAAGTGGTTACGAATGTAACAATGAAGTAATTAAAGCTCAGTCTCCAAGAGCATTTTAATGTAATGCAGTAACGTTCGTGCGAATATTCGACGCTCTGTTCGTCATAATGTAAAGCTTATGTCAGTAAAAAAAGTCAGTGTCAGTAAAATGTAAAGATAATGCCTATAGGAGCATTTATTTTTAAAATCAAGTTATACAAAACATAGAACCATCATGTTTGATAAAATTTGAAAATGGTTAATACATTTTCTGCTACCTACTGCTCTTATTTAAAACCCAGCCTTTAAATGAGCCTTCAGCCTTAACGTTTCCTGCTTTTGATCAATAAAAAAAAAACCTGTGGGTATACTTACTTATAGCTAAATTATAGCAGTAGGTATAGCTAAAGCTTATGATATTACGCCACACGGCTTATAAGTATAGCTAGTAAGCGAGATAGTTCAATCTGTAATGCCTTTGCATTTGGTAGTAATTACAGATTATTTTAATAATCTTAATTGTTCTATGATAAATGATCGTTCGAAGTATTGTAAAAATTATAAAAAAATTGCATCAAAAATTATAAAGGATACCTACAATTTCGCCAGTAATGTATAAATTACACCGTTATTTTATGTATGAGTAAAATAAAATACATGTTTATGTAAAAAATGTTTTATTTCTCATAATTACGCCTATCTACATGTGTATCATCAACATACACATACTGCACTTAACAAACATCCAATAACACGCATATACACAACTTATCAACGGGTGCGACTTAAGCAAATACCTAATTAATTTATAAATACATACTTTTTATTAATTTATAAACGCTCGAATATTTTCGACGACATGAACGGTTGATTAACAAAGGTTTGATGGAGTTATTGTTAAAAATACTTATAAAATATTAGCAAATGTACTTATAAGTTTTTTTAACAATAGGTTAATTTACTTATTTATATTATTTTGTGTTTATTCAAGCTTAGGAAAGTACTTTGTGTAAAAATAGATTGGAATATACAAATATTTTATACTACGTTTGATTGATAAGTTTAGCATATTTTACTACTGAGGTATTTTCACAAATGAAGTTTTCATACAACATATAGAACTACTAAACTGTACAAGTTGATCTCTTTTGAATAGGTAGGTAATTATAATATATTTTCTGGACAATTTTATAACCAACTTCAAAGTTGTGGATGTTACCAATTTCTCTGACAATTAGATCAATTTCCAAAAACTTTTTTAACACCTAGACATACACATTTTAGACTCTAAAACACGAAATTCCCATTCTTTATTGATAAGCACTACACTATTAACTATTGAGAATCGCTGCTGGAGCTCGAGCTCGAGTCGGTGGACATAACTTCGACGTCCTCTTGCGCGGGCGCATCCTTCCCGCGTCCATCGATAGCGACCGAGTTCCCGCCGCCCACTGACATGTGTAACTCACCTGACGGATGCCATGTGAATTGATTCGTGGCTGACGCAGGCACTGGAAGATACATTTTTAATTTATAGATATTGGTAAGGGAGATATTGTGGAATATTCCAGCTTATATTATAAATGCGAAAGTTTATGAGGATGGATGTTTGACACTCTTTCAGGCAAATACCAATGAACCAATTACAATGGGTATGCTACTTTTTACGGGAACTATGCGGGCGGAAATCTAGTATTTTTCTCACTCCTAAACAAAGCTTCTTGTTTTATATTAAACTATCTGTTCTGAATAAAGAAGTTTTAGTGGTACAAATAGTTTAAATTCAAGGTTTTTAAAACAACATTGGATCTATCAAGTAATAATTCTGGAAACAAAAATTAATACATATCTTTAATTTTTCTGATGAATTAAACATAATATGATATGCCTATTCCAACAGCAAGTTAATATCCAATTTTAAAGCTAGCTAGCTTAGAGGTATTCTTCCAAGTATAAATAAAATTATTCATCTAATACTAACATTACAATATCACACAGGAAAATAATACATAACACAAAAATCTAAACAAAACAGAACCCTAATTACTACAACACTTAACGCTATACAAATAAACAAGCTGATAGTAATATTAACATAACATACTTTCGTTCGTAACTAATTAGGTGATAGGTTCTTACCTCCTCCTGTAGTGATTCTATGAAGATCGTTTAGAGTGGACGGTGCATGGCCATTGAGAGGCAAATCACATAATCTTCCGAGCATTCCCAGTCGCATCTCGAGATCAGTTGGGTACGGCCTGCGAGGGTCTCCTGGTTGCCAGGACAGTGGCGCACTGACTGCATTTGACGCACTTATCCTGTAATCATGAATAGTTTAACAAGAGGTAAGATATTAAGCACAGAACTTTCTGCAATTAGTAATACAATTAGCAACTTGTATACTTAGTATGAGTAAAATGATCCCTTCCCACAACATATTAATTATTAACTATAGACATAAAATGAAAAATTTATGTGACAATGTAATTAATAATAATATTTAATGGACCATCTTTATGCTTTTATGTGAAACAATTCACAAAGAAAATCTTACCTATGAGCAAACTTAATCAATTCTTCTGATGGAACCGGCCTCTTTCTTGATTTGACAATTGATGCTAACTTCTGTCTAGCTTGATATAATGATGTAGCCAATATTTGTTCTGCATCTTTAAGTTGCCGTTGCAAATGATATATGTCTTGATCCTAAATGTGACATGTTATATCAATGAGTTAGAGTTATATCAAGGAATCTATCATAACAAATAAATACATAAAAAGATGTTACCTTATTGTCTACTTCAGCTTTCAATTCATTCATTTTCTGTTGAATTTTCGCTTGCTCATCTGCTAATTCTAATGTTTTCTTTAACTCTTGATCTTTAGAAAGTAGAAGATCAGTTAACTGTGCATGATCAGCCGCTGAGAGTTTTTGAGATTTTGGAGCAATTGCTACTTCTATCATTTCTCTGAAATAAAAACCAACGTTATAATACTATCAGTTCAACATGGAACATTACAGAGCTAACTGTAAATGTTGCTATTCTAAGTTCAAGTTCGAGTTCACTGACTTCAATAAAATAACCATGAGATTAATCCCTTGCTTAGTCTCTAATTATATAGGCTTTATTTTATTGGTATATTTAAACACAAAACACTTACTTAGCTATTAGTTCTATATCATCAATCAGCGACAGCAATCTATCTCGAGTGCTCAAATGTGATGCCATAATGTATGTAAGTTAACGGCAGTGTGAAGGTTCTCTTTTAATTGTTTTCTGTATTAGTCAGTTCAATAAAGAAACGAATCTTCAATGGCGGCCAAAGCTGACTTTGACAGATGGTAGGATCATCAAAAAAGAAAATAAAAATAACGTAAATTGATAATTATTTTATTAATTATTTCAAATTGTTTGTTGACAAAATTTTTTGTTATTGTATTTGTGTATTTATATGAATTATCATATTTACGTATACAGAATGTAATAAAATCCCCATAATACTTGTAATAAGCCCATAAAACTGAACAATTTTTCCCAAAGAACATATTTTGTCAAATTCCAATAAAACATTATTTACTTTCGCAAATGCATAATTGTCATTGTGAAATTTATGATAAAAACTATTATAGGGAAAATCAAATACATTTTACTGATTTTATTTTTCCATTTTTTTTTGCATACCGTACGGCCGTGTGTGAGCGAGAGGGAATGATAAGCGCCGCCATTGAAGATTCGTTTCTTTAAAGAACTAACTAATATAAGTTGTTATTTCGGTGCACAGTTATTTAACATTTTATAAGAATATTAAAATTAAAAAATAAACAAGAACACTGCATTCGCCTTTGCTTGATTTGACATTGACAGTAACAATTTGACGCTGTTTATTTGACAATTGACATTCACCGTCATCATACGAAATTAATGTTGCCATTTTCTTAAAAGAAAAAATCGTTCCATGTTTTTTAATTCAAATAATGGTTCACAGTAATGGTTTTATTATGTGTTTTATTGCTAATGAATACTCAATAAATAATGGTTTTATTATGAACGTAAATATTTATTAAAATATCGCTTTTATTAGCTTCACCCGTATGTTTGTTTGTACCTTACACGTAAAAAAAAACCTAACACGTACCTAACGTATTCCTATAAACCGTGCGTGGGTCAAAAAAAATCCTGTATTTCCCATTGAGTATATTATGTAATACGTACGTAGTACATGGTAACTCAATGGTATTTCCGTGGTGGACTCTTATCCACCAAATCCCCACTGTGTTCTATCCAGCCTATAGTGTCACCTTGGTCCATCTATTTCACGAGTTGCATTAAAATATAAAGTAGTAACTAGCATTCCGCCCGCGGCTTCGCCTACGTTTTCAAAGAAAAACCCGCATAGTTACCGTTCCCGTCGGATTTCCGGGATAAATTATTATTCTATCCTATGTCTTTATCTAAGTTACCATCCATACGTGTACTAAATTTCATTGGAATCGATTCAGTAATATTTGCGTGAAAGAGTAACATATATAACATATTATTCGAAACATTATTATACACATACATCCATCCTCACAAACTTTCGTATTTATAATATACTAGAGGTCTGCCCCGGCTTCGCCCGTGGTACATATTTCGCAATAAAAGGTAGCCTATGTCCTTTCTCGGGTATCAAAATATCTCCATACCAAATTTCATGCAAATTGGTTCAGTAGTTTAGGCGTGATTGAGTAACAGACAGACAGACAGACAGACAGACAGAATTACTTTCGCATTTATAATATTAGTATGGAAGTAGGATAGCATAGGATAGGATATTGTTATTATAATACAAAAATGTTGTGTGGTTTTATGAAACCACGGTAAAAGTGAAACTGTTCGAACGGTTCCGAACACTGCTTTGTGTAGCGCATGTCGCGTGACGGTCGGCTGCCGAGTAGGTATACCTGCGATACACGCGACATGCGCTACACAGACCAAAAAGTTTGAGACGATGTAATAAAAGTTTCACTTTAAAATAAACAATTTATTACAATCTTGTCAATGTCGGATACCTACCTGTCGTATACCACACACATAAAATACCACAGTGTACCTACATACAAATTAAAAAATAAAATACCTAGTTATACCAGCCGAATTGATAACCTTCTCCTTTTTTTGATGTAGGTTAAAAAGGAAATTAATAATCATATTTGTGAAATGTATTCCTTTTTCTATAAAAGGCTTATTACACTACCCGATATGAAGGGCCCTGCATCTAGGGTGGGCGTGTTCCCTAGTTAGTGTGGCGCTTATTACACTTCTCTGCGAATTGGGCCCTAACTCAGTTTATACGCGAATGTCTAGAGAGATAAACGTATTGTTGCATTATACATTATGCCGTCGTCAGTATCGAAACTTCAAAAAGTTGCTGTAGCAGTGGCAACCGTTGACGCAATAACAAATATTAAAAAAAGAAGAGAAAGATCTGGGTGAAAGAGTATTTGCGGTTACGTGAAAAGCTTTCAAATATGCAAATACTAAGCGTGCTTGAACCGGGAGATTTAATGAATTAATTAGAGTAGGTGCAGAACAATTTGAACACTTGTTGAGTTTTAAAACAATTAAATAAACAATTGATTTAAACAATTTATTTATTTGTTAACATGGCGGTGTGATCACAAACATTTGGAACTTCCCTTTTAAGTTATATAAACCTGTAGTAGGGAAGTTTGGTGACACCTTACATACAAAAGCAGCCACTCCACGCACTAGTCGCGCGGCAACTGAGCTCCCTAACCGCCCTAAACGTTATTACATTACCCAATCTGCAGGGCGCTTAGGGAGCTAGGCAGATCGGGCAGACCCGATCGCCCTAAATCGGGACACTAACTCCCTAAGTCTTATTACACCACTCTTAGTTAGGGTTAGGGTCCCTAAAAATTGGGTGGTCTAATAAGCCTTTAAGTACTTAATACACTTTTCTTCGTTGCGATGAATTTTTTTATAATAATAATATGTGCCTAAAATTTAATTGTTTATTGTAGTACGTGTTTATTGTGTATTAAGTTCTAACTACTAGGTATACAGTCACTACTCACTATTCTATGCAGACGAAGTCGCGGGCACAGCTAGTAAATATAATTAATATAAATATAAAACTGTACTGTAAAGCGAAAGTTCTCGCGATGGATTGTTGTAAAAATTTCTAAGTAGTATTTCTACTTCATACTACTTACATAAAAATATCTATGACGTAAGTGTACGTATGCAGTGCGTTAAAATGTACATTCTCTCCTCTACTTTTCGTTCGCAGGTAGGTAATAATAATGTTATAGTTGTCAGTTGTGTAATGCAAAATGTTAATGAGTTAGCGTTACCTATAGAACATTGACATTATCCTTTCCATTTATGTGTTTTATACGAAGCGTCATCACTTCATAGTCTGCACTTTGTATTAAAGAACCGGCTCCGATCATGCAGCCAGTGCATGATTGTTTAAAGGCCACCATACATTTGTAGCAGGGTCTGAAGTGGGGGGAGGTAAGCGCCGGCCACGCGGTGAGCATGCGCACACCACGTGCTGCTGAGTGGTTATTGCTGTGCCAAATTATTAAAGTGAAACTTTTATTACATCGTCTCAAACTTTTTGGTCTGTGTACAGTGTAGCGCATGTCGCGTGACGGTCGAACCGTACGATAATTATTATCGTACAAATACGATAATTTTGTGCCTAAGTTTCACTTTTACCGTGGTTTCATAAAACCACACAACATTTTTTTTTTTTATCAATAAAATTGAGATGATTTTTTTGATTAAGTTAAAGTTTACCTATTTAAATATAGGTATAAATGTGAGTTGGTCACTACTTACATGACTTTCGTCGTAAAAAATAATTTATGGGGCATCAAATAATAATATAATGCATTGAAGTAAATGACGCTACGTACCAATTACATATATTATGCTTTATCGATTTTGTATCGTTTACCTATAATACTATGTCGAAACTACGTACTTTTTGCGAACTGAAAAAGGTATCATTTTTATATTGGCTGTGTTGTCGCGTTATAATTTATTTATTTAAAAAAAATCACATGCCATTACAGGACAATACCCAATGAGATACAATTTTATTTTACAAAATAAACAACCAACTTAAATAATAAATTAAAAATACTTACATGAAACAACTTAACATGAAAAATTAAAAGAACTTTCTAACAATAAGCGATTAACTGTAATATCATGATATATCGTAAAAGAAAAAAAAATAGAGCAAAGCCTCAGTTTTAATGCATTTGTTATGGCGAACAGCTGTTATATTATGATACATTGAAATGAGCTCACTAATAACCGATCCCTGTCACAACATGGACACAGAGCAAAAATATGCAGATACTAAGTGATTTCATATAACGTGAAACTTTGAAACAATTCTTCAAATTTGTTACTTTATATATTCAACGAAGTTATTATATCGACTATTTAAGATTAATGTGTAAAAAGTAATGAAAATAAATCGTTTTGCGCCTTTGCATGTTTATTGTTATTGTGGTGTACTGAGTATTGAGTTACTCTGTGGCCTGCATTCAAACGCGGAGGGTGTGGGACGGAGGGGTCGAGAGCATTCGATCGCACGGCACGGTGAACACGGCAAAGTTTCAGTGCAAGTTTGGCAGTAGAGGTGAAATTGGCATCTCTGCCAATCTAATGGAACATCGTTCCTTCGAGCAAGTTTCAGCCGCGGTAGTCCTACACAAGTCAAACATTCGCCACAAACGTGATAACTGTCGTAAACAACAAATTCTGCTATTGCTATTATGTTGTTTAAACGGATCATCGAAGGAAAGTCGATGTTGAACGCTGATGTTAAGAAGGATAAGACTCCAGAGAAATGTTCTCGAAGGAAATCGGAATGCGACGGATGTGGAGAGCATTCCACGTAAGTCTCAAAACAATTTCTCGATCTCATTTTCAAAAACTGAAAAACAGATTTGCATTTTTTT